>JANJXV010000264.1:87500-110000 GCA_024803745.1 Megascapheus bottae
ACTAACCCTAACCCTAACCCTTCCCCTAACCCTAACCCTAAGCCTAACGCCTAACCCTAACCCTAAACCTAACTCTAACCCTAACCCTAATCCTAACCCTAACCCTTACCCTAACCCTAAACCTAACCCTAACCCTAACCTCAACCCCAAACCTAACCCTAACCCTAACCCTAACCTTAACCCTAACCCTAACCCTAACTCTTACCCTTTTCCTAACCCTACCCCTAAACCTAACCCTCACCCTAACCCTAACCCTAAGTCTAACCTCTAACCCTAATCCTAACCCAAACCCTAATCCTTACCCTTATCCTAAACTTAACCCTAACACTAACACTTACCCTTACCCTAAACCCTACCCTAACCCGAACCCTAACCCTTACCCTAACCCTAACCCTAACCCTAACCCTAACCCTAATCTTAACCCTAACCCTAACCCTAACCCTTACCCTAACCCTAACCCTAACTCTAACGCTAACTCTTACCCTTACCCTAACCCTAACCCTAACCCTAAGCCTAATCCTAACCCTGAACCTAACACTAATCAAAACACTAACCCTAACCCTAAGCATAAACCTAACCCTAAACCCAACCCTAATCCTTAAACGTACGCTAACCCTAACCCTAACCTTAACTCCAACCCTAAACCTAACCGTAACCCTAACACTAACCCTTACCCTTACCCTATCCCTAAACCTAACCCTAACGCTAACACTAACCATTACACTAACCCTAACCCTAATCCAACCCTAACCCTTACCCTAACCCTAACACTTACCCTAACCCTAACACTAAGCCTAACCCCTAACCCTAAACCCTAAACCTAACTCTAACCCTAACCCTAACCCTAACCCTTACACTAAACATAAACCTAACCCTAACCCTAACCTTCACACTAACCGTAATCCTAACCCTAACCCTAACCTTAACCCTAACCCTAACCCTAACCCTAAACCTAACACGAACGCTAACCCTAACGCTAACCCTAACCCTAACACTTACCCTTTCCCTAAACCTAACCCTAAACCTAACCCTCACCCTAACCCTAACCCTAACTGTAACCTCTAACCCAAATCCTAACCCAAACCCTAATCCTTACCCTTATCCTAAACTTAACCCTAACACTAACACTTACCCTTACCCTAAACCCTACCCTCACCGTAACCCTAACCCTTACCCTAACCCTAACCCTAACCCTAACCCTAATCTTAACCCTAACCCTAACCCTAACCCTAACCCTAATCTTGACCCTAACTTTAACCCTAACTCTTACCCTTACCCTAACCCTAACCCTAACCCTAAGCCTAATCCTAACCCTGAACCTAACCCTAATCAAAACACTAACCCTAACCCTAAGCATAAACCTAACCCTAAACCTAACCCTAATCTTAACCCTAACCCTAACCCTAACCCTTACACTAAACATAAACCTAACCCTAACCCTAACCTTAACACTAACCGTAATCCTAACCCTAACCCTAACCCTTACCCTAACCCTAACCCTAACCCTAACCCTAACCTTAACCCTAACCCTAACCCTAACCCTTGCCCTTACCCTAAACCTAACCCTAAACCTAACACGAACCCTAACCCTAACGCTAACCCTAACCCTAACCCTTACCCTTTCCCTAACCCTAACCCTAAACCTAACCCTCACCCTAACCCTAACCCTAACTCTAACCTCTAACCCTAATCCTAACCCAAACCCTAATCCTTACCATCATCCTAAACTTAACCCTAACACTAACACTTACCCTTACCCTAAACCCTACCCTAACCCTAACCCTAAACCTTACCCTAACCCTAACCCTAACCCTAACCTCAAACTTAACCCTCACTCTAACTCTAACCCTAACCATTACCCTTACTCTAAAACTAAGCCTAACCCTAAACCTAACCTTAACCCTTACTCTAACCCTAACCCTAATCCTAACCCTAAACCTAACCCTAACCTCAAACTTAATCCTAACCCTAACCCTAACCCTACCCCTTACCCTTACCTTTACCCTAACACTAAGCATAACCCTAACCCTACCCCTAATCCTACCCTACCCCTTACCCTTACCCTTACCCTAACACTAACCCTAACCCTAACCCTAACCCTAACCCTAACCCTACCCTAACCATAACCCTAATCCTAACTCTAAACCTAACACTAACCCTAACCATAACCCTAACCCTAACCCTAATCTTGACCATAACTTTAACCCTAACTCTTACCCTTACCCTAACGCTAACCCTAACCCTAAGCCTAATCCTAAACCTGAACCTAACCCTAATCCTAACCCTAACCCTAACCCTAAGCATAACCCTGACCCTAACCCTAATCCTTAAACGTACGCTAAATCTAAACCTAACCTTAAACCCAAACCTAAAACTAACCCTAACCCTAACACTAACCCTTACCCTTACCCTATCCTTAAACCTAACCCTAACCCTAGCACTAACCATTACACTAACCCTAACCCTAATCCTAACCCTAACCTTACCCTTACCCTAAACCTAACCCAAACCCTAAACCTAACCCTAACCCGTACCCTAACCCGAACCCTAACCTTAACGCTAACCCTAACCCTAACCCTAACCCTAACCTTAACCCTAACCCTAACCCTAAACCTTGCCCTTACCCTAAACTTAACCCTAAACCTAACACGAACCCTAACCCTAACGCTAACCTTAAACCTAACCCTTACCCTTTCCATAACCCTAACCCTTAACCTAACCCTCACCCTAACCCTAACCCTAAGTCTAACCTCTAAACCTAATCCTAACCCAAACTCTAATCCTTACCCTTATCCTAAACTTAACCCTAACACTAACATTTACCCTTACCCTAAACCCTACCCTAACCCTAACCCTAACCCTTACTATAACCCTAACCCTAACCCTAACCCTAATCTTAAACCTAATCCCAACCCTAACCCTTACCCTAACCCTAACCCTAACCCTAACCCTTACCCTAACCCTAACCCTAAACCTAACTCAAACCCTTAAACTAACCCTAACCCTAACCCTTACCCTAACCCTAACCCTAAGCCTAACCCCTAAACCTAACCCTAAACCTAACTCTAAAACTAACCCTAACACTAACCCTTACCCTAAACCTAAACCTAACCCTAACCCTAACCTTAACACTAACCCTAATCCTTACCGAACCCTAATCTTAACCCTAACCCTAACCCTAACCCTTGCCCTTACCCTAAACCTAACCCTAAACCTAACACGAACCCTAACCCTAACGCTAACCCTAAACCTAACCCTAACCCTTACCCTAACCCTAACCCTAACCCTAACCCTTACCCTATCCCTGACCCTAACCCTAACCCTAACCCTAACCCCAACCCTAAACCTAAACTAACCCATAACATTAATCTTAACCCCTAACCCTAACCCTTACCCTAACCCTAACCCTAACCCTAACCCCAACCCTTACCCTTACTCTAACCCTAACCCTAACATTAACCTTAACCCTAACCCTTACCCTAACCCTAACGATAACCCTTCCTTTAACTCTAACCCAAACGTCAACCCTAACCCTACCCCTAACCCTAACCCTTACCCTTACCCTAACCCTAACCCTATCCCTAACCCTAACACTTACCCTAACCCTAACCCTTATCCTAACCCTAACCATAACACTAACCCAAACAAGTAACCTAACCCATAACATTAATCTTAACCCCTAACCCTAACTCTTACCCTAACCCTAACCCTAACCCCAACCCTTACCCTAATCCTAAAATTAAACCTAACCCTAAACTTAACAGTAACCCTAACCCTAACCCTAACCCTAACCTTAACCCTAACCCTAAACCTAACCCTTGCCCTTACCCTAAACCTAACCCTAAACATAACACGAACCCTAACCCTAACGCTAACACTAACCCTAACCCTTACCCTTTCCCAAACCCTAAACCTAAACCTAACCCTCACCTTAACACTAACCATATCTCTAACCTCTAACCCTAAACTTAAACCAAACCCTAATCCTTACCCTTATCCTAAACTTAACCCTAACACTAACACTTACCTTACCCTAAACCCTACCCTACCCCTAACCCTAAACCTTACCCTAACGCTAACCCTAATCTTGACCCTAACTTTTACCCTAACTCTTACCCTTACCCTCACCCTAACCTTAACCATAAGCCTAACCCTAACCCTGAACCTAACCCTAATCCTAACCCTAACCCTAAGCATAACCCTAACCCTAACCCTTACCCTTACCCTAAACCTAACCCTAACCCTAAACCTAACCCTAACACTTACCCTAACCCTAACCCTTACCCTTAACTAACCCTAACCCTAAACCTTAAACTAACCCTAACCCTAACCCTTACCCTAACCCTAACCCTAAGCCTAACCCCTAACCCTAACCCTAAACCTAACTCTAACCCTAACCCTAACCCTAACCCTAACCCTTACCCTAACCCTAAACCTAACCCTAAACCTAACCTTAACACTAACCCTAACCCTAACCCTAACCCTAACCTTAACCCTAACCCTAACCCTAACCCTTGCCCTTACCCTAAACCTAACCCTGAACCTAACACGACCCCTAACCCTAACACTAACACTAACCCTAACACTTACCCTTTCCCTAACCCTAACCCTAAACCTAACCCTCAGCCTAACCCTAACCCTAACTCTAAACTCTAACCCTAATCATAAACCAAACCCTAATCATTACCCTTATCCTAAAGTTAACCCTAACACTAACACTTACCCTTACCCTAAACCCTACCCTAACCCTAACCCTAACCCTTAACCTAACCCTAACCATAACCCTTCCTTTAACTCTAACACTAACGTCAACCCTAACCCTACCCCTAACCCTAACCCTTACACTTAACGTAATCCTAACCCTAACCCTAACACTTACCCTAACCCTAACCCTTATCCTAACCCTAACCATAACCCTTACCCTAACCCTAACCCTGACCCTTGCCCTTACCCTAAACCTAAACCTAACTTTAACCCTAACCCTAATCCTTACCCTAACCCTAACCCTAACCCTAACCCTTACCCTTACCCTAACCCTAACCCTAACCCTAACCTCAAACTTAACCCTAACCCTAACCGTAAACCTCACCCTTATTCTAACACAAAGACTAACCCTTACCCTAACCCTAACTCTAACCCTAACCCTTACCTTAACCCTAACCCTAATCCTAACCTTAAACCTAACCCTAACCGTAACCCTAACCTCAACCTTAACCCTAACCCTAACCCTAACCTTACCCCTTACCGTTACCCTTACCCTAACACTAAGCCTAACCCTAACCCTAAACCTAACCCTAATCCTTACCCTAACCGTAACCCTAATCCTAACCCTAAAGCTAACCCTAACCCTAAACTTAACCCTAACCCTAACCCTAACTCTTACGTTTACCCTAACTCTAACCCTAACACTAACCCTGACCCTAACTTTAACCCTAAACCGTACCCTTACCCTAATACTAACCGTAACCGTAACCCTATCCTAACACTTACCCTAACCCTATCCCTAACCGTAACCCTAACCCTAACACATAACCTGAGGCTAACCCTAACCCTAACCGTAACCCTAACCCCAAACCTAAACCTAATCCTAACCCTATCCCTAACCCAAATCATAAACCTAACCCTAAACCTAATCCTTAACCGTACCCTAACCCTAAATCTAACCCTAACCCTTACCATAACCATAACCCTAATCCTAACCCTAAAACTAACCCTAACCCTAACCTTAACCCTAACCCTAACCCTAAATCTTACCCTTACCCTAACCCTAACCCTAAACTAACCCTGACCCTAACTTTAACCCTAATCCGTACCCTTACCCTAATACTAACCGTAACGGTAACCCTAATCCTAACACTTACCCTAACCCTAACCCTAACCCTAACCATAACCCTAACACATAACCTGAGCCTAACCCTAACAATAACCGTAACCCTAACCCCAAACCTAAACCTAATCCTAACCCTAACCCTAACCCTAAGCATAAACCTAACCCTAACCCTAACCCTAATCCTTAAACGTACCCTAACCCTAAACCTAACCTTAACCCCAAACCTAAACCAAACCGTAACCCTAACCCTAACCCTTACCCTTACCCTATCCCTAAACCTAACCGTAATCCTAACCCTAACACTAACCATTACACTAGCCCTAACCCTAATCCTAACCCTAAGCCTTACCCTTACCCTAACCCTAACCCTAACCCTAAACCTAAACCAAACTCTTACCCTAACCCTAACCCTTACCCTTACCCTAACCCTAACCCTAAACCTTAAACTAACCCTAACCCTAACCCTAACCCTAACCCTAAGCCTAACTCCTAACCCTAACCCTAACACTAAGCCTAACCCCTTACCCTAAAACTAAACGTAACTCTAACCCTAACCCTAACCCTAACTCTATCCCTAACCCTTACCCTAACTCTAACTCTAACCTTACCCTAACCCTAACCCTAACCCTAACCTTAACCCTAAACCTAACCCTAATCCTAACCCTAACCTTAACCCTAACCCTAAACCTAACCCTTGTCCTTATCCTAACCCTAACCCTAAACCTAACACTAACGCTAACCCTGACCCTAACCCTTACACTTATCCTAACCCTAACCCTAAACCTAACACTCACCCTAACCCTAACCCTAACCCTAACCTCTAACCCTAACCCTAAACCTAACCCTAATCCTTACACTTATCCTAAACCTAAACTTAACACTAACACTTACCCTTACCCTAAACCCTACCCTAACCCTAACCCTAAGCCTAACTCCTAACCCTAACCCTAACACTAAGCCTAACCCCTTACCCTAAAACTAAACGTAACTCTAACCCTAACACTAACCCTAACTCTATCCCTAACCCTTACCCTAACTCTAACTCTAACCTTACCCTAACCCTAACCCTAACCCTAACCTTAACCCTAAACCTAACCCTAATCCTAACCCTAACCTTAACCCTAACCCTAAACCTAACCCTTGTCCTTATCCTAACCTTAACCCTAAACCTAACACTAACGCTAACCCTAACCCTAACCCTTACCCTTATCCTAACCCTAACCCTAAACCTAACACTCACCCTAACCCTAACCCTAACCCTAACCTCTAACCCTAACCCTAAACCTAACCCTAATCCTTACACTTATCCTAAACCTAAACCTAACACTAACACTTACCCTTACCCTAAACCCTACCCTAACCCTAACCCTAACCCTAACCCTAACCCTAACCCTAACCCTAAACCAAACCCTTACCCTTACCCTAACTCTCACCCTCAACCTAACCCTAAACCTAACCCTAACCCTAACCATACCCCTAACACTTACTCTAAACCTAACACTAACCCTAACCCTAACGCTTATCCTTACCCTAACCCTAACCCTAACCCTAACACTTACCCGAACCCTAACCCTAACCCTAACCCTAACCCTAACGCTTATCCTTACCCTAACCATAACCCTAAACCTAACCCTAACCCTAACCATAACCCTAACCATAACCCTTCCTTTAACTCTAACCCTAATCTCAACCCTAACCCTACCCCTAACCCTAAACCTTACCCTTACCCTTACCCTAACCCTAAACCTAACCCTAACACTTACCCTAACCCTAACCCTTATCCTAACCCGAACCATAACCCTTACCCTAACCCTAACCCTAACCCTTGCCCTTACAATAACCCTAACCCTAACTTTAACCCTAACCCTAATCCTTACCCTAACCCTAACCCTTACCCTAACCCTTACCCTAACCCTAACCCTTACCCTAACCTCAAACTTAACCCTAACAATAACCCTAACCCTCACCCTTACTCTAACACTAAGACTAACCCTTACCCTAACCCTAACCCTAACCCTAACCCTAACCCTTACCTTAACCCTAACCCTAATCCTAACCTTAAACCTAACCCTAACCGTAACCCTAACCTCAACCTTAACCCTAACCCTAACCCGAACCTTACCCCTTACCCTTACCCTTACCCTAACACTAAGCCTAACCCTAACCCTAAACCTAACCCTAACAATTACCCTAACCGTAACCCTAATCCTAACCCTAAAGCTAACCCTAACCCTAACCTTAACCCTAACCCTAACCCTAACTCTTACCCTTACCCTAACACTAACCCTAACACTAACTCTGACCCTAACTTTAACCCTAACCCGTACCCTTACCCTAATACTAACCGTAACCGTAACCCTAATCCTAACACTTACCCTAACCCTAACCCTAACCGTAACCCTAACCCTAACACATAACCTGAGCCTAACCCTTACCCTAACCTTAACCCTAACCCCAAACCTAACGCTAACCCTAACCGTAACCCATACCCTCACCCTATCCCTAAACCTAACCCTAACCCTAACACTAACCATTACACTAACCCTAACCCTAATCATAACCCTAACCCTTACCCTTACCCTAACCCTAACCCTAACCCTAAACCTAAACCAAACTCTTACCCTAACCCTAACCCTTACCCTTACCCTAACCCTAACCCTAAACCTTAAACTAACCCTAACCCTAACCCTAACCCTTACCCTAACCCTAAGCCTAACCCCTAACCCTAAACCTAAACCTGACTCTAACCCTAAACCTAACCCTAACCCTAACCCTTACCCTAACCCTAACCCTAACCCTAACCTTAAACCTAACCCTAACCCTAACCCAAACCTTAACCCTGACCCTAACCCTAACCCTTGCCCTTACCCTAACCCTAACCGTAAACCTAACATGAACCCTAACCCTAACCCTAACTCTAACCTCTAACTCTACCCCTAAACCAAACCCTAATCATTACCCTTATACTAAACTTTACCCTAACACTAACACTTACCCTTACCCTAAACCCTACCCTAACTGTAACCCTAACCTTTACCCTTACCCTAACCCTAACCCTAACCCTAACCTTAACACTAACCCTAACCCTTGCCCTTACCCTAAACTTAACCCTAACTCTAACGCTAACCCTAACACTTACCCTAACCCTAACCTTAACCCTAACCTTACCCTAATCCTAACCCTAACCCGAACCTCAAATCTAACCCAAACCCTAACCCTAACCTCAACCTTAACCCTAACCCTAACCCTAACCCTACCCCTTACCCTTACCCTTACCCTAACAATAAGCCTAACCCTAACCCTAACCCTAACCCTAACCCTTATTCTACCATAACCCTAATCCTAAACCTAACCCTAACCCTAACCCTAACCTTAACCCGAACCCTAACCCTAACCTAACCCTTACCCTTACCCTAACCCTAACCCTATCCTTAACCCCAACCTTAAACCTAACCCTAACCCTAAACCTTACCCTAACCCTAACCCTAACCCTAACCCTTACCCTAACCTTAACCCTAATCTTAACCCTAACCCTTACCCTTACCCTCACCCTAACCTTAACCCTAAACCTAACCTTAACCCCAACCCTAAACCTAACCGTAAATCTAGCCCTTACCCTTACCCTATCCCTAACCCTAAACCTAACCCTACCCTAACCCTAACCATTACCCTAACCCTAACCATAATCCTAACCCTAACCCTTACCCTAAACCTACCCAAACTCTTACCCTAACCCTAACCCTTACACTTACCCTAACCCTAACCCTATCCCTTAAACTAAACCTAACCCTAAACCTAACCATACCCTAACCCTAACCCTAAGCCTAACCCCTAACCCTAAAACTAAACATAACTCTAACCCTAACCATAACCCTAACTCTATCCCTATCCCTTACCCTAACTCTAACTCTAACCTTACCCTAACCCTAACCCTAACCCTTAACCTTACCCTAACCCTAAACCTAATCCTAACCCTAACCTTAACCCTAACCCTAAACCTAACCCTTGTCCTTATCCTAACCCTAACCCTAAACCTAACACTAACCCTAAACCTAACCCTAACCCTTACCCTTATCCTAACCCTAACCCTAAACCTAACACTCACCGAACCCTAACCCTAACCCTAACATCTAACCCTAACCCTAAACCCAAACCTAATCCTTAAACTTATCCCAAACCTAAACCTAACACTAACACTTACCCTTACCCTAAACCCTACCCTAACCCTAACCCTAACCCTTACCCTAACCCTAACCCTAAACCAAACCCTTACCCTTACCCTAACTCTCACTCTCACCCTAACCCTAAACCTAACCCTAAGCCTAACCTTACCCCTAACACTTACCCTAATCCTAACACTAACCCTAAACCTAACGCTTATCCTTACCCTAACCCTAACCCTAACCCTAACCCTAACACTTGCCCGAACCCTAACCCTAACCATAACCCTTACGTTAACCCTATCCCTAACCCTAACCCTTACCCTAACCCTAACCTTAACCCTAACCCTAACCCCTAACCCAAAACCTTAACCTAACTCTAACCCTTACCCTAAGCCTAACCCTTACCCTTAACCAACCCTAACACTAACTCTAATCCTAACCCTAACCCTGACCCTTAACCTAACCCTAACCCTAACCCTAACCCTTACCCTTAACCAACCCTAAATCTAACTGTAAACCTAAACCTATCCCTAACCCTAACTCTAACCCTAACCCCTAACCCTAACCCTTAACCTAATGCTAAACCTAACCCTAACCCTAACACTTACCCTTACCCTAACCCTAACCCTTATCCTAACACTAACCCTAACCCTAACCCTAACACATAACCTGAGCCTAACCCTAACCCTAACCGTAACCCTAACCCTTGCCCTTACCCTAAACTTAACCCTAAACCTTACCGTTACCCTAACCCTAACCCTAACCCTAATATTGACCCTAACTTAAACCCTAACACTTACACTTACCCTAACCCTAACCCTAACCCTAACCCTAACCCTAAGCATAACCCTAACCCTAAACCTAACCCTAACCCTAACCCTAATCCTTAAACGTACCCTAACCCTAAACCTAACCTTAACCCCAACCCTAAACATAACGCTAACCCTAACCGTAACCCATACCCTCACCCTATCCCTAAACCTAACCCTAACCCTAACACTAACCATTACACTAACCCTAACCCTAATCATAACCCTAACCCTTACCCTTACCCTAACCCTAACCCTAACCCTAAACCTAAACCAAACTCTTACCCTAACCCTAACACTTACCCTTACCCTAACCCTAACCCTAAACCTTAAACTAACCCTAACCCTAACCCTAACACTTACCCTAACCCTAAGCCTAACCCCTAACCCTAAACCTAAACCTGACTCTAACCCTAAACCTAACCCTAACCCTAACCCTTACCCTAACCCTAACCCTAACCCTAACCTTAAACCTAACCCTAACCCTAACCCAAACCTTAACCCTGACCCTAACCCTAACCCTTGCCCTTACCCTAACCCTAACCGTAAACCTAACACGAACCCTAACCCTAACCCTAACTCTAACCTCTAACTCTACCCCTAAACCAAACCCTAATCATTACCCTTATACTAAACTTTACCCTAACACTAACACTTACCCTTACCCTAAACCCTACCCTAACTGTAACCATAACCCTTACCCTTACCCTAACCCTAACCCTAACCCTAACCTTAACACTAACCCTAACCTTTGCCCTTACCCTAAACTTAACCCTAACTCTAACGCTAACCCTAACACTTACCCTAACCCTAACCTTAACCCTAACCTTACCCTAATCCTAACCCTAACCCGAACCTCAAACCTAACCCAAACCCTAACCCTAACCTCAACCTTAACCCTAACCCTAACCCTAACCCTACCCCTTACCCTTACCCTAACAATAAGCCTAACCCTAACCCTAACCCTTATTCTACCATAACCCTAATCCTAAACCTAACCCTAACCCTAACCCTAACCTTAACCCGAACCCTAACCCTAACCTAACCCTTACCCTTACCCTAACCCTAACCCTATCCTTAACCCCAACCGTAAACCTAACCCTAACCCTAAACCTTACCCTAACCCTAACCCTAACCCTAACCCTTACCCTAACCTTAACCCTAATCTTAACCCTAACCCTTACCCTTACCCTCACCCTAACCTTAACCCTAAACCTAACCTTAACCCCAACCCTAAACCTAACCGTAAATCTAGCCCTTACCCTTACCCTATCCCTAACCCTAAACCTAACCCTACCCTAACCCTAACCATTACCCTAACCCTAACCATAATCCTAACCCTAACCCTTACCCTAAACCTACCCAAACTCTTACCCTAACCCTAACCCTTACCCTTACCCTAACTCTAACCCTATCCCTTAAACTAAACCTAACCCTAAACCTAACCATACCCTAACCCTAACCCTAAGCCTAACCCCTAACCCTAAAACTAAACATAACTCTAACCCTAACCATAACCCTAACTCTATCCCTAACCCTTACCCTAACTCTAACCTTACCCTAACCCTAACCCTAACCCTTAACCTTACCCTAACCCTAAACCTAATCCTAACCCTAACCTTAACCCTAACCCTAAACCTAACCCTTGTCCTTATCCTAACCCTAACCCTAAACCTAACACTAACGCTAAACCTAACCCTAACCCTTATCCTTATCCTAACCCTAACCCTAAACCTAAGACTCACCAAACCCTAACCCTAACCCTAACATCTAACCCTAACTCTAAACCCAAACCTAATCCTTAAACTTATCCCAAACCTAAACCTAACACTAACACTGAGCCTTACCCTAAACCCTACCCTAACCCTAACCCTAACCCTAACCCTTACCCTAACCCTAACCCTAAACCAAACCCTTACCCTTACCCTAACTCTCACTCTCACCCTAACCCTAAACCTAACCCTAAGCCTAACCTTACCCCTAACACTTACCCTAATCCTAACACTAACCCTAAACCTAACGCTTATCCTTACCCTAACCCTAACCCTAACCCTAACCCTAACCCTAACACTTGCCCGAACCCTAACCCTAACCATAACCCTTACGTTAACCCTATCCCTAACCCTAACCCTTACCCTAACCCTAACCTTAACCCTAACCCTAACCCCTAACCCAAAACCTTAACCTAACTCTAACCCTTACCCTAAGCCTAACCCTTACCCTTAACCAACCCTAACACTAACTCTAATCCTAACCCTAACCCTGACCCTTAACCTAACCCTAACCCTAACCCCTAACCCTAACCCTTAACCTAATGCTAAACCTAACCCTAACCCTAACACTTACCCTTACCCTAACCCTAACCCTTATCCTAACACTAACCCTAACCCTAACCCTACACATAACCTGAGCCTAACCCTAACCCTAACCGTAACCCTAACCCTTGCCCTTACCCTAAACTTAACCCTAAACCTTACCGTTACCCTAACCCTAACCCTAACCCTAAGGTTGACCCTAACTTAAACATTAACTCTTACCCTTACCCTAACCCTAACCCTAAACCTAAGCCTAATCCTAGTCCTGAAACTAACACTAATCCTAAACCTAACCCTAACCGCAAGCATAACCCTAACCCTAACCCTAATCCTTAAAGGTATGCTAACCCTAAACCTAACCTTAACTGCAAACCTAAACCTAACCCTAACCCTAACACTAACCATTACACTAACCCTAACCCTAATCCTAAACCTAACCCTTACCCTAAACCTAACCCAAACCCTAAACCTAACCCTAACACTTACCCTAACCCTAAACGTTACCCTTACCCTAAACCTTACCCAAACCCTTAAACTAACCCTAACCCGTACACTTACCCTAACCCTAACCCTAAGCCTAACCCCTAAACCTAACCCTAAACCTAACTCTAAACCTAACCCTAACCCTAACCCTAACCCTTACCCTAACCCTAAACCTAACCCTAACCCTAACCTTAACACTAACCCTAACCCTAACCCTAACCCTAACCTTAACCCTAACCCTAACCCTAACCCTTGCCCTTACCCTAAACTTAACCCTAAATCTAACACGAACCCTATCCCTAATGCTAACCCTAACCCTAACCCTTAACCTTTCCCTAACCCTAACACTAAACCAAACCCGCACCCTAACCCTAACCCTAAGTCTAACCTCTAACCCTAATCCTAACCCAAACACTAATCCTTACCCTTATCCTAAACTTAACCCTAACACTAACACTTACCCTTACCCTAAACACTACCCTAACCCTAACCCTAACCCTTACCCTAACCCTAACCCTAACCCTAACCCTAATCTTAACCCTAACCCTAACCCTTACCCTAATCCTAACCCTAACCCTAACCCTTACTCTAACCCTAACCCTAAACCTAACCCAAACCCTTAAACTAACCCTAACCCTAACCATTACCCTATCCCTAACCCTAAGCCTAACCCCTAACCCTAACCCTAAACCTAACTCTAACCCTAACCCTAACCCTAACCCTAACCCTAACCCTTACCTAAAACCTAAACCTAACCCTAACCCTAACCTTAACACTAACCCTAATCCTAACCCTAACCCTAAACTTAACCCTAACCCTAACCCTAACCCTTGCCCTTACCCTCAACCTAACCCTAAACCTAACACGAACCCTAACCCTAACGCTAACCCTAACCCTAACCCTTACCATTTCCCTAACCCTAACCCTAAACCTAACCCTCAGCCTAACCCTAACCCTAACTCTAACCTCTAACCCTAATCCTAACCCAAACCCTAATCCTTACCCTTATCCTAAACTTAACCCTAACACTAACACTTACCCTTACCCTAAACCCTAACCCAACCCTAACCCTAACCCTTACCCTAACCCTAACCCTAACCTTAATCTTAACCCTAACCATAACCCTAACCCTAACCCTAATCTTGACCTTAACTTTAACCCTAACTCTTACACTTACCCTAACCCTAACCCTAACCCTAAGCCTAATCCTAACCCTGAACCTAACCCTAATCCTAACCCTAACCCTAAACCTAAGCATAACCCTAACCCTAACCCTAACCATAATCCTTAAATGTACGCTAACCCTAAACCTAACCTTAACCCCAACCTTAAACCTAACCGTAACCCTAACACTAACCCTTACCCTTACCCTATCCATAAACCTAACCCTAACGCTAACACTAACACTTACCCTTAACCAACCCTAAATCTAATTCTAAACCTAAACCTATCCCTAACCCTAACCCTAACCCTAACCTCTAACCCTAACCCTTAACCTAATGCTAAACCTAACCCTAACCCTAACACTTACCCTTACCCTAACCCTAACCCTTATCCTAACACTAACCCTAACCCAAACCCTAACCCTAACACATAACCTGAGCCTAACCCTAACCCTAACCCTAACCCTTGCCCTTACCCTAACCCTAACCCTAAACCTAACACGAACCCTAAACCTAACCCTAACCCTAACCCTTACCCTAACCATAACCCTAACCCTAACCATTACCCTTACCCTAACCGTAACCCTAACCCTAACCTTAACCCTAACTCTAACCCTAACCCTTGCACTTACACTAACCCTAACCCTAAACCTAACACGAACCCTAACCCTAACCCTAACCCTTACCCTAATCCTAATCCTAACCCTTACCCTTACCCTAACCCTAACCCTAACCCTAACCCTAAACTTAACACTAACCTTAAATCTTGCCCTTACCCTAACCCTAACTCTAACCCTAACCCTAACCCTTACCCTAACCCTAACCGTAACCCTTACCCTTACCCTAACCCTAACCCTAACCCTAACCTCAAACTTAACCCTCACCCTAACCCTAACCCTAACCCTTACCCTTACTCTAACACTAAGCCTAACCCTAACCCTAACCTTAACCCTTACCCTAACCCTAACCCTAATCTTAACCCTAAACCTAACCCTAACCTCAAACTTAATCCTAACCCTAACCCTAACCCTACCCCTTACCCTTACCCTTACTCTAACATTAAGCATAACCATAACCCTACCCCTAATACTACCCTACCCATTACCCTTACCCTTACCCTAACACTAAGCCTAACCCTAACCCTAACCCTAACCCTACCCTAACCATAACCCTAACCCTAACCCTAAACTAACCCTTACCCTTACCCTAACCCTAACCCTATCCTTAACCCTAACCCTAAATCTAACCCTAACCCTAAACCTAACCCTTACCCTAACCCTACCCCTAACCCTAACACTAATCCTTACCCTAAACCTAACCCTAATCTTAAACCTAATCCTTACCCTTACCCTCACATTAACCTTAAACCTAACCCTAACCCTAACCCTAACCTTAACTCTAACATTTATCCTTACCCTAACCCTAACCCTAAACCTAACCCTAACCCTAAACCTAACCCTTACGCTTACCCTAACCCTAAACCTAACCCTAAACCTTACCGTTACCCTAACCCTAACCCTAACCCTAATCTTGACCCTAACTTTAACCCTAACTCTTACCCTTACCCTAACCCTAACCCTAAACCTAAGACTAATCCTAACCCTGAACCTAACCCTAATCCTAACCCTAACCCTAAGCATAAACCTAACCCTAACCCTAACCCTAATCCTTAAATGTACGCTAACCCTAAACCTAACCTTAACCCCAACCCTAAACCTAACCCTAACCCTAACACTAACCATTACACTAACCCTAACCCTAATCCTAACCCTAACCCTTACCCTTACCCTAAACCTAACCCAAACCCTAAACCTAACCCTAACACTTCCCCTAACCCTAACCGTTACCCTTACCCTAAACCTAACCCAAACCCTTAAACTAACCCTAACCTAACCCTTACCCTAACCCTAACCCTAAGCCTAACCCCTAACCCTAACCCTAAACCTAACTCTAACCCGAACCCTAACGCTAACCCTAACTCTAACCCTTACCCTTTCCCTAACCCTAACCCTAAACCTAACCCTCACCCTAACCCTAACCCTAAGTCTAACCTCTAACCCTAATCCTAACCCAAACCCTAATCCTTACCCTTATCCAAAACTTAACTCTAACACTAACACTTACCCTTACCCTAAACCCTACCCTAACCCTAACCCTAACCCTTACCCTAACCCAAACCCTAACCCTAACCCTAATCTTAACCCTAACCCTAACCCTAACCTTAACTCTAACATTTATCCTTACCCTAACCCTAACCCTAAACCTAAACCAAACCCTTAAACTAACCATAACCCTAAACCTTACCCTAACCCTAACACTAAGCCTAACCTTAACTCTAACATTTATCCTTACCCTAACCCTAACCCTAAGCATAACCCTAACCCTAAACCTAACCCTTACGCTTACCCTAACCCTAAACCTAACCCTAAACCTTACCGTTACCCTAACCCTAACCCTAACCCTAATCTTGACCCTAACTTTAACCCTAACTCTTACCCTTACCCTAACCCTAACCCTAAACCTAAGACTAATCCTAACCCTGAACCTAACCCTAATCCTAACCCTAACCCTAAGCATAAACCTAACCCTAACCCTAACCCTAATCCTTAAATGTACGCTAACCCTAAACCTAACCTTAACCCCAACCCTAAACCTAACCCTAACCCTAACACTAACCATTACACTAACCCTAACCCTAATCCTAACCCTAACCCTTACCCTTACCCTAAACCTAACCCAAACCCTAAACCTAACCCTAACACTTACCCTAACCCTAACCGTTACCCTTACCCTAAACCTAAACCAAACCCTTAAACTAACCCTAACCCTAACCCTTACCCTAACCCTAACCCTAAGCCTAACCCCTAACCCTAACCCTAAACCTAACTCTAACCCTAACCCTAAAGCTAACCCTAACTCTAACCCTTACCCTTTCCCTAACCCTAACCCTAAACCTAACCCTCACCCTAACCCTAACCCTAAGTCTAACCTCTAACCCTAATCCTAACCCAAACCCTAATCCTTACCCTTATCCAAAACTTAACTCTAACACTAACACTTACCCTTACCCTAAACCCTACCCTAACCCTAACCCTAACCCTTACCCTAACCCAAACCCTAACCCTAACCCTAATCTTAACCCTAACTCTAACCCTAACCCTTACCCTAACCCTAACCCTAACCCTAACACTTACCCTAACCTTAACCCTAAACCTAAACCACACCCTTAAACTAAACATAACCCTAAACCTTACCCTAACCCTAACACTAAGCCTAACCCCTAACCCTAACCCTAAACCTAACTCTAACCCTAACCCTAACCCTAACCCTAACCCTTACCCTAAACCTAAACCTAACCCTAACCCTAACCTTAACACTAACCCTAATCCTAACCCTAACCCTAACCTTAACCCTCACCCTAACCCTAACCCTTGCCCTTACCCTAAACCTAACACGAACCCTAACCCTAACGCTAACCCTAAACCTAACCCTTACCCTTTCCCTAACCCTAACCCTAAACCTAACCCTCAGCCTAACCCTAACCCTAACTCTAACCTCTAACCCTAATCCTAACCCAAACCCTAATCCTTACCCTTATCCTAAACTTAACCCTAACACTAACACTTACCCTTACCCTACACCCTACCCTAACCCTAACGCTAACCCTTACCCTAACCCTAACCCTAACCCTAACCCTAATCTTAACCCTAACCCTAACCCTAACCCTAACCCTAATCTTGACCCTAACTTTAACCCTAACTCTTACCCTTACCCTAACCCTAAACCTAACCCTAAGCCTAATCCTAACCCTGAACCTAACCCTAATCCTAACCCTAACCCTAACCCTAAGCATAACTCTAACCCTAACCCTAACCCTAATACTTAAACGTACGCTAACCCTAAACCTATCCTTATCCCCAACCCTAAACCTAACCGTAACCCTAACACTAATCCTTACCCTTACCCTATCCCTAAACCTAACCCTAACGCTAACACTAACCGTTACACTAACCCTAACCCTAATCCTACCCTAACCCTTACCCTAACCCTAACCCTAAACCTAACCCTAACCCTAACCCTAACCCTAACCTTAACCCTAACCCTAACCCTAACCCTTGCCCTTACCCTAAACCTAACCCTAAACCTAACACGAACCCTAACCCTAACGCTAACCCTAACCCTAACCCTTACCCTTTCCCTAACCCTAACCCTAAACCTAACCCTCACCCTAACCCTAACCCTAACTCTAACCTCTAACCCTAATCCTAAACCAAATCCTAATGCTTACCCTTATCCTAAACTTAACCCTAACACTAACACTTACCCTTACCCTAAACCCTACCCTAACCCTAACCCTAACCCTAACCGTTACCCTAACCCTAACCCTAACCCTAACCCTTACCCTATCCCTAACCCTAACCCTAACCTCAAACTTAACCCTAACCCTAACCCTAACCTAACCCATAACATTAATCTTAACCCCTAATCCTAACCCTTATCCTAACCCTAACCCTAACCCTAACCCCAACCCTTACCCTTACTCTAACCCTAACCCTAACACTAACCCTAACCTTAACCCTTACCTTAACCCTAACCATAACCCTTCCTTTAACTCTAACCCTAACGTCAACCCTAACCCTACCCCTTACCCTAACCCTTACCCTTACCCTAACCCTAACCCTAACCCTAAACCTAACACTTACCCTTACCGTAACCCTAACACTAACCCTAACCCTTTCCCTAACCCTAACCCTAAACCTAACCCTCACCCTAACCCTAACCCTAACTCTAACCCTTACCCTAACCCTAACCCTAACCCTAACCCTTTCCCTAACCCTAACCCTAAACCTAACCCTCACCCTAACCCTAAACCTAACTCTAACCTCTAACCCTAATCCTAAACCAAACCCTAATCCTTACCCTTATCCTAAACTTAACCCTAACACTAACACTTACCCTTACCCTAAACCCTACCCTAAACCCTACCCTAACCCTAACCCTTACCCTAACCCTAACCCTAACCCTTATCCTAACCCTAACCATAACCCTAACCCAAACAAGTAACCTAACCCATAACATTAATCTTAACCCCTAACCCTAACTCTTACCCTAACCCTCACCCTAACCCTAACCCTTAACCTAACCCTAAACCTAACCCTAACCCTAACCTTAACACTAACCATAACCCTAACCATAACCCTAAACTTAACCCTAATCCTAAACCTAAACCTTGCCCATACCCTAAACCTAACCCTAAACCTAACACGAACACTAACCCTAAACCTAACCCTAACCCTAACCCTTACCCTTTCCCAAAACCTAACTCTAAACCTAACCCTCACTCTAACTCTAACCCTAACTCTTACCTCTAACACTAATCCTAAACCAAACCCTAATCCTTACCCTTATCCTAAACTTAACCCTAACCCTAACACTTACCCTTACCCTAACCCTAACCCTAAGCCTAATCCTAACCCTGAACCTAACCCTAATCCTAACCCTAACCCTAACCCTAAGCATAACCCTAACCCTAACCCTAACCCTAATCCTTAAATGTACACTAACCCTATCCCTAACCTTAACCCCAACCCTAACCTAACCGTAACCCTAACACTAACCCTTACCCTTACCCTATCCCTAAACCTAACCCTAACGCTAACACTAACCATTACACTAACCCTAAACCTAATCCTAACCCTAATCCTTACCCTTACCCTAAATCTAACCCTAACCCTAAACCTAACCCTAACACTTACCCTAAACCTAACCCTTTCCCTTACCCTAACCCTAACCCGTAAACTAACCCTAACCCTAACCCTTACCCTAACCCTAAACCTAAGCCTAACCCCTAACCCTAACCCTAAACCTAACTCTAACCCTAACCCTAACCCTAACCCTAACCCTTACCCTAACCCTAAACCTAACCCTAAACCTAACCTTAACACTAACCCTAACCCTAACCCTAACCTTAACCCTAACCCTAACCCTAACCCTTGCCCTTACCCTAAACCTAACCCTAAACCTAACACGAACCCTAACCCTAACGCTAACCCTAACCCTAACCCTAACCCTTTCCCTAACCCTAACCCTAAACCTAACCCTCACCCTAACGCTAACCCTAACTCTAACCTCTAACCCTAATCCTAAACCAAACCCTAATCCTTACCCTTATCCTAAACTTAACCCTAACATTAACACTTACCCTTACCCTAAACCCTACCCTAACCCTAACCCTAACCCTTACCCTAACCCTAACCCTAACCCTTACCCTATCCCTAACCCTAAAACTAACCTCAAACATAACCCTAACCCTAACCCTAACCCTAACCCTAACCTAACCAATAACATTAATCTTAACCTCTAACCCTAACCCTTACCCTAACCCTAACCCTAAACCTAACCCCAACCCTTACCCTTACTCCTACCCTAACCCTAACACTAACCCTAACCCTAACCCTTACCATAACCCTAACCATAACCCTTCCTTTAACTCTAACCCTAACGTCAACCCTAACCCTACCCCTAACCCTAAACCTTACCCTTACCCTAACCCTAACCCTAACCCTAACCCTAACCCTAACACTTACCCTAATCCTAACCCTTATCCTAACCCTAACCATAACCCTTACCCTAACACTAACCCTGACCCTTACCCTTACCCTAACCCTAAACCTAACTTTAACCCTAACCCTAATCCTTACCCTAAACCTAACCCTAACCCTAACCCTTACCCTAACCCTAACCCTAACCCTAACCTCAAACTTAACCCTAACCCTAACCCTCACCCTTACTCTAACACTAAGACTAACCCTAACCCTAACCCTAACCCTAACCCTAACCCTTACCTTAAACCTAACCCTAATCCTAACCTTAAACCTAACCCTAACCGTAACCATAACCTCAACCTTAACCCTAACCCTAACCCTAACCTTACCCCTTACCCTTACCCTTACCCTAACACTAAGCCTAACCCTAACCCTAAACCTAACCCTAAACCTTACCCTAACCACAACCCTAATCCTAACCCTAAAGCTAACCCTAACCCTAACCTTAACCCTAACCATAACCCTAACTCTTACCCTTACCCTAACCCTAACCCTAACACTAACCGTGACCCTAACTTTAACCCTAACCCGTACACTTACCCTAATACTAACCGTAACCGTAACCCTAATCCTAACACTTACCCTAACCCTAACCCTAACCGTAAACCTAACCGTAACACATAACCTGAGCCTAACCCTAACCCTAACCGTAACCCTAACCCCAAACCTAAACCTAATCCTAACCCTAACCCTAACCCTAAGCATAACCCTAACCCTAAACCTAACCCTAACCCTAACCCTAACCCTAACCCTTACCCTTACCCTATCCCTAAACGTAACCCTAACCCTAACACTAAACATTACACTAATCCTAACCCTAATCCTAACCCTAACCCGAACCCTTACCCTAACCCTAACCATAAACCTAAACCTAAAACAAACTCTTACCCTAACCCTAACCCTTACCCTTACCCTAACCCTAACCCTAAACCTTAAACTAACCCTAACCCTAACCCTAACCCTAACCCTAACCCTAAGCCTAACCCCTAAACCTAAACCTAAACCTAACACTAACCCTAACCCTAACCCTAACCCTTACCCTAACCCTAACCCTAACCCTAACCCTAACCTTAAACCTAACCCTAACCCTAACCCAAAACTTAACCCTAACCCTAACCCTAACCCTTCTCTT
>JANJXV010000264.1:115000-125000 GCA_024803745.1 Megascapheus bottae
CCCTAATCCTAACCCTAACATTAACCCTAACCCTAAACCTAACCCTTGTCCTTATCCTAACCCTAACCCTAAACCTAACACTAACGCTAACCCTAACCCTAACCCTTACCCTTATCCTAACTCTAACCCTAACCCTAAGCCTAACCCTTACCCTTAACCAACCCTAACACTAACTCTAACCCTAACCCTAACCCTAACCCTGAGCCCTAACCTAACCCTAACCCTAACCCTAACCCTTACCCTTAACCAACCCTAAATCTAACTCTAAACGTAAACCTATCCCTAACCCTAACCCTAACCCTAACACCTAACCCTAACCCATAACCTAATGCTAAACCTAACCCTAACCCTAACACTTACCCTTACCCTAACCCTAACCCTTATCCGAACACTAACCCTAACCCTAACCCTAACCCTAACACATAACCTGAGCCTAACCCTAACCCTAACCCTAACCCTTGCCCTTACCCTAACCCTAACCCTAAACCTAACACGAACCCTAAACCTAACCCTAATCCTAACCCTTACCCTAACCCTAAACCTAACCCTAACCCTTACCCTTACCTTAACCGTAACCCTACCCTAACCTTCACCCTAACTCTAACCCTAACAGTTGCCCTTACCCTAACCCTAACCCTAAACCTAACACGAACCCTAACCCTAACCCTAACCCTTACCCTAACCCTAACCCTAACCCTTACCCTTACCCTAACCCTAACCATAACCCTAACCCTAAACTTAACACTAACTTTAAACCTTGCCCTTACCCTAACCCTAACCCTAACACTAACCCTAACCCTAACACTTACCCTAACCCTAACCCTAACCCTTACCCTAACCCTAACCCTAACCCTAACCTCAAACTTAACCCTCACCCTAACCCTAACCCTAACCCTTACCCTTACTCTTACACTAAGCCTAACCCTAACTCTAACCGTAACCCTTACCCTAACCCTAACCCTAATCCTAACCCTAAACCTAACCCTAACCTCAACCTTAATCCTAACCCTACCCTAACCCTACCCCTTACCCTTACCCTTACCCAAACACTAAGCATAACCCTAACCCTACCCCTAATCCTACCCTACCCCTTACCCTTACCCTTACCCTAACACTAAGCCTATCCATAATCCTAACACTAACCATACCCTAACCATAACCCTAATCCTAACTCTAAATCTAACACTAACCCTAACTTTAACCCTCACCCTAACCCTAACCTAACCCTTACCCTTACCCTAACCCTAACCCTATCCTTAAACCCAACCCTAAACCTAACCCTAACCCTAACCCTAACCCTTACCCTAAACCTACCCCTTCCCCTAACCCTAATCCTTACCCTAAACCTAACCCTAATCTTAACCCTAACCCTTACCCTAACCCTCACATTAACCTTAACCCGAACCCAAACCATAACCCTAAACTTAACTCTAACATTTATCCTTACCCTAACCCTAACCCTAAACCTAACCCTAACCCTAAACCTAACCCTTACCCTTACCCTTACCCTAACCCTAAACCTAACCCTAAACCTTACCGTTACCCTAAACCTAACCCTAACCCTAATCTTGACCCTAACTTTAACCCTAACTCTTACCCTTACCCTAACCCTAACCCTAACCCCAAGCCTAATCCTATCCCTGAACCTAACCCTAATCCTAACCCTAACCATAACCCTAAGCATAACCCTAACCCTAACCCTAATCCTTAAACGTACGCTAACCCTAAACCTAACCTTAACCCCAACCCTAAACCTAACCCAAACCCTAACCCTAACCCTTACCCTTAGCCTATCCCTAAACCTAACCCTAACCCTAAGCCTAACCTTAACCCTAACCCTAACCCTTGCCCTTACCCTAAACCTAACCCTGAACCTAACACGAACCCTAACCCTAACGCTAACCCTAACCCTAATCCTTACCCTTTCCCTAACCCTAAAACTAAACCTAACCCTCACCCTAACTCTAACCCTAACTCTAACCTCTAACCCTAATCCTAACCCAAACCCTAATCCTTACCCTTATCCTAAACTTAACCCTAACACTAACACTTACCCTTACCCTAAACCCTACCCTAACCCTAACTCTAACCCTTACCCTAACCCTAACCCTAACCCTAACCGTAATCTTAACCCTAACCCTAACCCTAACCCTAATCTTGACCCTAACTTTAACCCTAACTCTTACCCTTACCCTAACCCTAACCCTAAGCCTAAGCCTAATCCTAACCCTGAACCTAACCCTAATCCTAACCCTAACCCTAACCCTAAGCATAACCCTAACCCTAACCCTAATCATTAAACGTACGCTAACCCTAAAACTAACCTTAACCCCAACCCTAACCCTAACCCTAACACTTACCCTAACCATAACCCTAAGCCTAACCCCTAACCCTAACCCTAAACCTAACTATAACCCTAACCCTAACCCTAACCCTAACCCTTACCCTAACCCTAAACCTAACCCTAAACCTAACCTTAACACTAACCCTAACCCTAACCCAAACGCTAACCCTAACACTAACCCTTACCCTTTCCCTAACCCTAAACCTAACCCTAACCCTAAACTTAACCCTAACCCTAACCCTAACCCTAATCTTGACCCTAACTTTAACCCTAACTCCTACCCTTACCCTAACTCTAACCCTAACCCTAACCCTAAGCCTAACCCTGAACCTAACCCTAATCCTAACCCTAACCCTAACCCTAAGCATAACCCTAACGCTAACCCTAACCCTAAACCTTAAACGTACGCTAACCATAACCCTAACCTTAACCCCAACCCTAAACCTAATCGTAACCCTAACACTAAACCTTACCCTTACCAGATCCCTAAACCTAACCCTAACGCTAACACTAACCATTACACTAACCCTAACCCTAATCCTAACCCTAACCCTTACCCTTACCGTAAACCTAACCCTAACCCTAAACCTAACCTTAACACTTAACCTAACCCTAACCCTTAACCCTTACCCTAAACCTAACCCTAACCCTTAAACTAACCCTAACCCTAAACCTTACCCTAACCCTAACCCTAAGCCTAACCCCTAACCCTAAACCTAAACCTAACTCTAACCCTAACCCTAACCCTAACCCTAACCCTTACCCTACCCCTAAACCTAACCCTAAACATAACCTTAACACTAACCCTAACCCTAACCCTAACCTTAACCCTAACCCTAACCCTAACCCTTGCCCTTACCCTAAACCTAACCCTAAACCTAACACGAACCCTAACCCTTACCCTTTCCCTAAGCTAACCCTAAACCTAACCCTCAACCTAACCCCAACCCTAACTCTAACCTCTAACCCTAATCCTAAACCAAACCCTAATCCTTACCCTTATCCTAAACTTAACCCTAACACTAACACTTACCCTTACCCTAAACCCTACCCTAACCCTAACTGTAACCCTTACCCTAACCCTTACCCTAACCCTAACCCTAATCTTAACCCTAACCCTAACCCTAACCCTTACCCTAACCCTAACCCTAACCCTTACCGTAACCCTAACCCTAAACCTAACCCAAACCTTAAACTAACCCTAACCCTAACCCTTACCCTAACCCTAACCCTAAGCCTAACCCCTAACCATAACCCTAAACCTAACTCTAAACCTAACCCTAAACCTAACCCTAAACCTTACCCTAACACATGCCCTTATCCTAACCCTAACCCTAACCCTTACCCTTACCCTAACCCTAACCCTAATCCTAACACTTACCCTAACCCTAACCCTTATCCTAACCCTAACCATAACCCTAACTGAAACGCGTAACCTAACCCATAACACTAATCTTAACCCCTAACCCTAACTCTTACCCTAACCCTAACCCTAACCGTACCCCTTACCCTAACCCTAACCCTAACCCTAACCTTAACACTAATCCTAACCCTAACCCTAACCTTAACCCTAAACCTAACCCTAACCCTTGCCCTTACCCTAAACCTAACCTTAAACCTAACACGAACCCTAACCCTAACGCTAACCCTAATCCTAACCCTTACCAGTTCCCTAACCTAACCCTAAACCTAACCCTCACCCTAACCCTAAACCTAACTCTAACCTCTAACCCTAATCCTAAACCAAACGCTAATCCTTACCCTTATCCTAAACTTAACCCTAACACTAACACTTACCCTTACCCTAAACCCTACCCTAACCCTAACCCTAACCCTTACCCTAACCCTAACCCTAACCCTAACCTTAACCCTAACCCTAACCCTAACCCTAACCCTAATCTTGACCCTAACTTTAACCCTAACTCTTACCCTTACGCTAACCCTAACCCAAACCCTAAGACTTACCCTAACCCTATACCTAACCCTAACACTTACCCTTACCCTAACCGTAACCATAACCCTAACCTTAACCCTAACTGTAACCCTAACCCTTGCCCTTACCCTAACCCTAACCCTAAACCTAACTCGAACCCTAACCCTAACCCTAACCCTTACCCTTACCCTAACCCTAACCCTTACCCTTACCCTAACCCTAACCCTAACCCTAACCCTAAACTTAACACTAACCTTAAACCTTGCCCTTACCCTAACCCTAACCCTTACTCTAACCCTAACCCTAACACTTACCCTAACCCTAACCCTAACCCTAACCCTTACCCTAACCCTAACCCTAACCCTAACCTCAAACATAACCCTCACCCTAACCCTAACCCTAACCCTTACCCTTACTCTAACACTAAGCCTAATCCTAACACTAACCTTAACCCTTACCCTAACCCTAACCCTAATCCTAACCCTAAACCTAACCCTAACCTCAACCTTAATCCTAACCCTAACCCTAACCCTACCCCTTACCCTTACCCTTACCCTAACATTAAGCATAACCCAAACCCTACCCCTAATACTACCCTAACCCTTACCCTTCCCCTTACCCTAACACTAAGCCTAACCCTAACCCTAACCCTAACCCTACCCTAACCATAACCGTAACCCTAACCCTAACCTAACCCATACTCTTACCCTAACCCTAACCCTATCCTTAACCCCAACCCTAAACGTAACCCTAACCCTAACCCTAACCCTTACCCTAACCCTAACCCTAACCCTAATCCTTACCCTAAACCTAACCCTAATCTTAACCCTAATCCTTACCCTTACCCTCACATTAACCTTAAACCTAACCCTAACCCTAACCCTAAACTTAACTCTAACATTTATCCTTACCCTAACCCTTACCCTAAGCCTACCCCTAACCCTAACCCTAATCCTTACCCTAAACCTAACCCTAATCTTAACCCTAACCCTTACCCTTACCCTCACATTAACCTTAAACCTAACCCGAACCCTAACCTTAACCTTAACTCTAACATTTATCCTTACCCTAACCCTAACCCTAAACCTAACCCTAACCCTAAACATAACCCTTACCCTTACCCTAACCCTAAACCTAACCCTAAACCTTACCGTTACCCTAACCCTAACCCTAACCCTAATCTTGACCCTAACTTTAACCCTAACTCTTACCCTTACCCTAACCCTAACCCTAACACTAAGCCTAATCCTAAACCTGAACCTAACCCTAATCATAACCCTAACCCTAACCCTAAGCATAACCCTAACCCTAAACCTAACCCTAATCCTTAAACGTACGCTAACCCTAAACCTAACCTTAACCCCAACCCTAAACCTAACCGTAACCCTAACACTAACCCTTACCTTTACCTATCCCTAAACCTAACCCTAACGCTAACACTAACCATTACACTAACCCTAACCCTAATCCTACCCTAACCCTTACCCTAACCCTAACCCTAACCCTAACCCTTACCCTATCCCTAACCCTAACCTCAAACTTAACCCTAACCCTAACCGTAACCCTAACCCTAACCTAACCCATAACATTGATCTTAACCCCTAACCCTAACCCTTACCCTAAGCCTAACCCTAACCCTAACCCTTTCCCTAACCCTAACCCTAAACCTAACCCTCACCCTAACCCTAACTCTAACCTCTAACCCTAATCCTAAACCAAAGCCTAATCCTTACCCTTATCCTAAACTTAACCCTAACATTAACACTTACCCTTACCCTAAACCCTACCCTAACCCTAACCCTAACCCTAACCCTTACCCTATCCCTAACCATAACCCTAACCTCAAACATAACCCTAACCCTAACCCTAACCCTAACCCTAACCTTAACCCTAACCCTAACCCTAACCCTAATCTTGACCCTAAGTTTAACCCTAACTCTTACCCTTACCCTAATCCTAACCCTAAGCCTAATCCTAACCCTGAACCTAACCCTAATCCTAAAACTAACCCTAACCCTAAGCATAACCCTAACCCTAACCCTAACCCTAATCCTTAAATGTAGGCTAACCCTAACCCTAACCTTAACCCCAACCCTAAACGTAACCGTAACCGTAACACTAACCCTTACCCTTACCGTATCTCTAAACCTAACCCTAACGCTAACACTAACCATTACACTAACCCTAAACCTAATCCTAACCCTAATCCTTACCCTTACCCTAAACCTAACCCTAACCCTAAACCTAACCCTAACACTTACCCTAACCCTAACCCTTACCCTTACACTAACCCTAACCCTAACCCTAACCCTTAAACTAACCCTAACCCTAATCCTTACCCTAACCCTAACCCTAAGCCTAACCCCTAACCCTAACCCTAAACCTAACTCTAACCCTAACCCTAACCCTAACCCTTACCCTAACCCTCAACCTAACCCTAAACCTAACCTTAACACTAACCCTAACCCTAAACCTAACCCTAAACTTAACCCTAACCCTAACCCTAACCCTTCCACTTACCCTAAACCTAACTTTAAACCTAACACGAACCCTAACCCTAACGCTAACCCTAACCCTAACCCTTACCCTTTCCCTAACCCTAACCCTAAACCTAACCCTCACCCTAACCCTAACCCTAACTCTAACCTCTAACCCTAATTCTAAACCAAACCCTAATCCTTACCCTTATCCTAAACTTAACCCTAACATGAACACTTGCCCTTACCCTAAACCCTACCCTAACCCTAACCCTAACCCTTACCCTAACCCTAGCGCTAAACCTTACCCTATCCCTAACCCTAACACTAACCTCAAGCATAACCCTAACCCTAACCCTAACCCTAACCCTAACCTAACCCATAACATTAATCTTAACCCCTAAACCTAACCCTTACCCTAACCCTAACCCTAACCCTAACCCCAACCCTTATCCTTACCCTAACCCTAACCCTAACACTAACCCTAACCCTAACCCTTACCCTAACCCTAACCATAACCCTTCCTTTAACTGTAACCTTAACGTCAACCCTAACCCTACCCCTAACCCTAACCCTTACCCTTACCCTAACCCTAACCCTAACCCTAACACTTACCCTAATCCTAACCCTTATCCTAACCCTAACCATAACCCTTACCCTGACACTAACCCTGACCCTTGCCCTTACCCTAAACCTAAACCTAACTTTAACCCTAACCCTAATCCTTACCCTAACCCTAACCCTAACCCTTACCCTAACCCTAACCCTAACCCTAACCTCAAACTTAACCCTAACCCTAACCCTAACCCTCACCCTTACTCTAACACTAAGACTAACCCTTACCCTAACCCTAACCCTAACCTAACCCTTACCTTAACCCTAACCCTAATCCTTACCTTAAACCTAACCCTAACCGTAACCCTAACCTCAACCTTAACCCTAACCCTAACCCTAACCTTACCCCTTACCCTTACCCTTACCCTAACACTAAGCCTAACCCTAACCCTAAACCTTACCCTAACCATAACCCTAATCCTAACCCTAAAGCTAACCCTAACCCTAACCCTAACTCTAACCCTAACCCTCACCCTAACCCTTACCCTAACCCTCAACCTAACCCTAAACCTAACCTTAACACTAACCCTAACCCTAAACCTAACCCTAACCTTAACCCTAACCCTAACCCTAACCCTTCCACTTACCCTAAACCTAACTTTAAACCTAACACGAACCCTAACCCTAACGCTAACCCTAACCCTAACCCTTACCCTTTCCCTAACCCTAACCCTAAACCTAACCCTCACCCTAACCCTAACCCTAACTCTAACCTCTAACCCTAATTCTAAACCAAACCCTAATCCTTACCCTTATCCTAAACTTAACCCTAACATGAACACTTACCCTTACCCTAAACCCTACCCTAACCCTAACCCTAACCCTTACCCTAACCCTAACGCTAAACCTTACCCTATCCCTAACCCTAACACTAACCTCAAGCATAACCCTAACCCTAAACCTAACCCTAACCCTAACCTAACCCATAACATTAATCTTAACCCCTAACCCTAACCCTTACCCTAACCCTAACCCTAACCCCAACCCTTACCCTTACCCTAACCCTAACCCTAACCCTAACCCTAACACTTACCCTAATCCTAACCCTTATCCTAACCCTAACCATAACCCTTACCCTAACCCTAACCCTGACCCTTGCCCTTACCCTAACCCTAAACCTAACTTTAACCCTAACCCTAATCCTTACCCTAACCCTAACCCTAACCCTAACCCTTACCCTAACCCTAACCCTAACCCTAACCTCAAACTTAACCCTAACCCTAACCCTAACGCTCACCCTTACTCTAACACTAAGACTAACCCTTACCCTAACCCTAACCCTAACCTAACCCTTACCTTAACCCTACCCCTAATCCTAAACTTAAACCTAACCCTAACCGTAACCCTAACCTCAAACTTAACCCTAACCCTAACCCTAACCTTACCCCTTACCCTTACCCTTACCCTAACACTAAGCCTAACCCTAACCCTAAACCTAACCCTAAACCTTCCCCTAACCATAACCCTAATCCTAACCCTAAAGCTAACCCTAACCCTAACCTTAACCCTAACCCTAACCCTAACTCTTACCCTTACCCTAACCCTAACCCTAACACTAACCCTGACCCTAACTTTAACCCTAACCCGTACCCTTACCCTAATACTAACCGTAACCGTAACCCTAATCCTAACACTTACCCTAACCCTAACCCTAACCGTAACCCTAACCCTAACACATAACCTGAGCCTAACCCTAACCCTAACCGTAACCCTAACGCCAAACATAAACCTAATCCTAATCCTAACCCTAACTCTAAGCATAACCCTAACCCTAACCCTAACCCTAACCCTTACACTTACCCTATCCCTAAACCTATCCCTAACCCTAACACTAACCATTACACTAACCCTAACCCTAACCCTAACCCTTACCCTTACTCTAACCCTAACCCTAACCCTAACCTTAAACCTAACCCTAACCCTAACCCAAAACTTAACCCTAACCCTAACCCTAACCCTTCCCTTACCCTAACCCTAACCGTAAACCTAACACGAACCCTAATCCTAACCCTAACCCTAACCCTCACCTTAAACCTATCCCTAACTCTAACCTCTAATTCTACCCCTAAACCAAAACCTAATCATTACCCACATCCTAAACTTAAACCTAACACTAACACTTACCCTTACCCTAAACCCTACCCTAACCGTAACCCTAACCCTTACCCTTACCCTAACCCTAACCCTAACCCTAACCTTAACACTAACCCTAACCCTTGCCCTTACCCTAAACTTAAGCCTAACTCTAACCCTAACCCTAACACTTACCCTAACCCTAACCCTAACCCTAACCCTTACCCTAATCCTAACCCTAAACCCGAAACTCAAACCTAACCCTAACCCTAACCATAAACCTAACCTCAACCTTAACCCTAACCCTAACCGTAACCCTACCCCTTACCCTTACACTTACCCTAACACTAAGCCTAACCCTAACCCTAACCCTAACCCTAACCCTAACCCTTATTCTACCATAACCCTCATCCTAAACCTAACCCTAATCCTAACCCTAACCTTAACCCGAACGCTAACCCTAACCTAACTCTTACACTTACCCTAACCCTAATCCTATCCTTAACCCTAACCTTTACCCTAACCCTAACCCTAATCTTAACCCTAACCCTTACCCTT
>JANJXV010000264.1:140000-142500 GCA_024803745.1 Megascapheus bottae
CCTAGCACGAACCCTAACCCTAACCCTAACCCTAACCCTCACCCTAAACCTAACCCTAACTCTAACCTCTAACTCTACCCCTAAACAAAACCCTAATCATTACCCTTATCCTAAACTTAACCCTAACACTAACACTTACCCTTACCCTAAACCCTACCCTAACCATATCCCTAACCCTTACCCTTACCCTAACCCTAATCCTAACCCTAACCTTAACACTAACCCTAACCCTTGCCCTTACCCTAAACTTAACCCTAACTCTAACCCTAACCCTAACACTTACCCTAAACCTAACCCTAACCCTAACCCTAATCTTAACCCGAACCCTAACCCTAACCCTAACCTAACCCTTACCCTTACCCTAACCCTAACCCTATCCTTAACCCCAACCGTAAACCTAACCCTAACCCTTACCCTTACCCTAAACCTAACCCTAACCCTAACCCTTACCATAACCCTAACCCTAATCTTAACCCTAACCCTTACTCTTACCCTCACCCTAACCTTAACCCTAACCCTAACCCTAACCCTAAACCTAACCTTAACCCCAACCCTAAACCTAACCGTAAATCTAGCCCTTACCCTTACCCTATCCCTAACCCTAAACCTAACAATACCCTAACCCTAAACATTACCCTAAACCTAACCCTAATCCTAACCCTAACCCTTACCCTAAACCTACCCAAACTCTTACCCTAACCCTAACCCTTACCCTTACCCTAAACCTAACCCTAACCCTTAAACTAAACCTAATCCTAAACCTAACCATACCCTAACCATAACCCTAAGCCTGACCCCTAACCCTTAAACTAAACGTAACTCTAACCCTAACTCTAACCCTAACTCTATCCCTAACCCTTACCCTAACTCTAACTCTAACCTTAACCTAACCCTAACCCTAACCCTAACCTTAACCCTAAACCTAACCCTAATCCTAACCCTAACCTTAACCCTAACCCTAAACCTAACCCTTGTCCTTATCCTAACCCTAACCATAAACCTAACACTAACCCTAACCCTAAACCTAAACCTTACCCTTATCCTAACCCTAACCCTAAACCTAACACTCACCCTAACCCTAACCCTAACCTCTAACCCTAACCCTAAACCTAAACCTAATCCTTACCCTTATCCTAAACGTAAACCTAACACTAACATTTACCCTTACCCTAAACCCTACCCTAACACTAACCCTAACCCTAACCCTTACCCTAATCCTAACCCTAAACCAAACCATTACCCTTACCCTTACCCAAACCCTCACCCTCACCCTAACCCTAAACCTAACCCTAACCCTAACCTTACCCCTAACACTTACCCTAAACCTAACACTAACCCTAATCCTAACGCTTATCCTTACCCTAACCCTAACCCTAACCCTAACACTTACCCGAACCCAAACCCTAACCATAACCCTTACGTTAACCCTATCCCTAACCCTAGCCCTTACCCTAACCCTAACCTTAACCCTAACCCTAACCCCTAACCCAAACCATTAACCTAACTCTAACCCTAAACCTAAGCCTAACCCTTACCCTTAACCAACCCTAACACTAACTCTAACTCTAACCCTAACCCTGACCCTTAACCTAACCCTAACCCTAACCCTAACCCTTACCTTTAACCAACCCTAAATCTAACTCTAAACGTAAACCTATCCCTAACCCTAACCATAACCCTAACCCCTAACCCTAACCCTTAACCTAATGCTAAACGTAACCCTAACCCTAACACTTACCCTTACCCCAACCCTAACCCTTATCCTAACACTAACCCTAACCCTAACCCTAACCCTAACACATAACCTGAGCGTAACCCTAACCCTAACCCTAACCCTTGCCCTTGCCCTAACCCTAACCCTAAACCTAACACGAACCCTAAACCTAACCCTAACCCTAACCCTTACCCTAACCCTAACCCTAACCCTAACCCTTACCCTTACCCTAACCGTAACCCTAACCCGAACCTTAACCCTAACTCTAACCCTAACACTTGCCCTTACCCTAACCCTAACCCTAAACCTAACACGAACCCTAACCCTAACCCTAACCCTTACCCTAAACCTAACCCTAACCCTAACCCTAAACTTAACACTAACCTAAAACCTTGCCCTTACCCTAACCCTAACCGTAACTCTAACCCTCACCCTAACACTTACCCTAACCCTAAACCTAACCGTAATCCTTACCCTAACACTAACCCTAACCCTAACCTCAAACTTAACCCTCACCCTAACCCTAACCCTAACCCTTACCCTTACTCTAACACTAAGCCTAACCCTAACCCTAACCGAAACCCTTACCCTAACTGTAACCCTAATCCTAACCCTAAACCTAACCCTAACCTCAACCTTAATCCTAAACCTAACCCTAACCCTACCCCTTACCCTTACCCTTACCCTAACACTAAGCATAACCCTAACCCTACCCCTAATCCTACCCTACCCCTTACCCTTACCCTTACCCTATCACTAAGCCTAACCCTAACCCTAACCCTAACC
>JANJXV010000264.1:145000-165000 GCA_024803745.1 Megascapheus bottae
TTACCCTAACCCTAACACTCATCCTAACCGTAACAATAACCCTAACCCAAACCCGTAACCTAACCCATAACTTTAATCTTAACCCCTAACCCTAACTCTTACCCTAACCCTAAACCTAATCCTAACCCTTACCCTAACCCTAAACCTAACCCTAAACCTAAATTTAAACCTAACCCTAACCCTAACCCTTGCCCTTAGCCTAAACCTAACCCTAAACCTAACACGAATCCTAACCCTAACGCTAAGCCTAACCCTAACCCTTACCCTTTCCCAAACCCTAACCCTAACCCTAACCCGAACCTTAACCCTAACCCTAACCCTAACCCTAATCTTGACCCTAACTTTAACCCTAACTCTTACCCTTACCCTAACCCTAACCTTAACCCTAAGCCTAATCCTAACTCTGAACCTAACCCTAATCCTAACCCTAACCCTAACCCTAAGCATAACCCTAACCCTAATCCTAACCCTAATCCTTAAACGTACGCTAACCCTAAACCTAACCTTAACACCAACCCTAAACCTAATCGTAACCCTAACACTAACCCTTACCCTTACTCTATCCCTAAACCTAATCCTAACGCTAACACTAACCATTACACTAACCCTGACCCTAATCCTAACCCTAACCCTTACCCTTACCCTAAACCTAACCCTAACCCTAAACCTAACACTAACCCTTATCCTACCCTAACCCTTACCCTTACCCTAAACCTAACCCTAACCCTAAACCTAACCCTAACCCTAACCCTAACATTTACCCTTACCCTAACCGTAACCCTAACGAAAACCCTTCCTTTAACTCTAACCCTAACGTCAACCCTAACCCTACACCTAACCCTAAACCTTACCCTTACCCTAACCCTAACCCTAACCCTAACACTTACCCTAACCCTAACACTTATCCTAACCGTAACCATAACCCTAACCCAAACCCGTAACCTAACCCATAACATTAATCTTAACCCCTAACCCTAACTCTTACCCTAACCTTAAACCTAACCCTAACCCTTACCCTAACCCTAAATCTAACCCTAAACCTAAACTTAACCCTAACCCTAACCCTCACCCTTGCCCTTACCCTAAACCTAACCCTAAACCTAACACGAACCCTAACCCTAACGCTAAGCCTAACCCTAACCCTTACCCGTTCCCAAACCCTAACCCTAACCCTAACCCTAACCTTAACCCTAACCCTAACCCTAACCCTAATCTTGACCCTAACTTTAACCCTAACTCTTACCCTTACCCTAACCCTAACCTTAACCCTAAGCCTAATCCTAACTCTGAACCTAACCCTAATCCTAACCCTAACCCTAACCCTAAGCATAACCCTAACCCTAATCCTAACCCTAATCCTTAAACGTATGCTAACCCTAAACCTAACCTTAACCCCAAACCTAAACCTAACCGTAACCCTAACACTAACCCTTACCCTTACTTTATCCCTAAACGTAATCCTAACGCTAACACTAACCATTACACTAACCCTAACCCTAATCCTAACCCTAAACCTTACCCTTACCCTAAACCTAACCCTAACCCTAAACCTAACCCTAACACTTACCCTAACCCTAACCCTTACCCTTACCCTAAAACTAACCCTAACCCTAAACCTAACCCTAACACTTACCCTAACCCTAACCCTTACCCTTACCCTAACCCTAACCCTAACCCTTAAACTAACCCCAAACCTAACCCTTACACTAACCCTAACCCTAAGCCTAACCCCTAACACTAACCCTAAACCTAACTCTAAACCTAACCCTAACCCTAACCCTAACCCTTACCCTAACCCTAAACCTAACCCTAAACCTAATCTTAACACTAACCCGAAACCGAACCCTAACCCTAAACTTAACCCTAACCCTAACCCTAACCCTTGCCTTACCCTAAACCTAACCCTAAACCTAACACGAACCCTAACCCTAACACAAACCCTTACCCTAACCCTTACCCTTTCCCTAACCCTAACCCTAACCCTAACCCTCACCCTAACCCTAAACCTAACTCTAACCTCTAACCCTAATCCTAACCCAAACCGTAATCCTTACCCTTATACTAAACTTAACCCTAACACTAACACTTACCCTTACCCTAAACCCTACCCTAACCCTAACCCAAACCCTTACCCTAACTCTAACCTAAACCCTAACCCTTACCCTATCCCTAACCCTAACCCTAACCTCAAACTTAACCCTAACCCTAAACCTAACCCTAACCCTAACCCTAACCTAACCCATAACATTAATCTTAACTCCTAACCATAATCCTTAACCTAACCCTAACCCTAACCCTAACCCCAACCCTTACCCTTACTCTAACCCTAACCCTAACCCTAATCCTTACCCTAACCATAACCATAACCCTTTTTTAACTATAACCGTAACGTCAACCCTACCCCTACCCCTAAACCTAACCTTAACCTTACCCTAAACCTAACCCTAACCCTAACCTTCACCCTAACACTTACCCTAACCCTAACCCTTATCCTAACCCTAACCCTAACCCAAACCCATAACCTAACCCATAACATTAATCTTAACCCCTAACCCTAACTCTTACCCTAAACCTAACCCTAACCCTAACCCTAACCCTAACCCTAACCTTAACCCTAACCCTAACCCTTGCCCTTACCCTAAACCTAACCTAAACTTAACACGAACCCTAACCCTAACGCTAACCCTAACCCTAACCCTTACCAGTTCCCTAACACTAACCCTAAACCTAACCCTCACCCTAACCCTAACCCTAACTCTAACCTCTAAACCTAATCCTAAACCAAACCCTAATCCTTACCCTTATCCTAAACTTAACCCTAACACTAACACTTACCCTTACCCTAAACCCTACCCTAACCCTAACCCTAACCCTTACCCTAACCCTAACCCTAACCCTAACCCTGACCTTAACCCTAACCCTAACCCTAATCCTAACCCTAATCTTGACCCTAACTTTAACCCTAAATCTTACCCTTAACCTAACCCTAACCCTAACCCTAAGCCTAATCCTAACCCTGAACCTAAACCTAATCCTAACCCTAACCCTAACCCTTAAACTAACCCTAACCCTAACCCTTACCCTAAGCCTAACACTAAGCCTAAACCCTAAACCTAAGCATAAACCTAACTCTAACCCTAACCCTAACCCTTACCCTAAACCTTACTCTAACCCTAAACCTAACCCTAACCATAACCTTAACACTAACCCTAACCCTAACCCTAACCTTAACAGTAACCCTAATCCTAACCCTAAACCTAACCCTCACCCTAACCCTAACCCTAACTCTAATCTCTAACCCTAATCCTAAACCAAACCCTAATCCTTTCCCTTATCCTAAACTTAACCCTAACACTAACACTTACCCTTACCCTAAACCCTACCCTAACCCTAACCCTAACCCTTACCCTAACCCTAACCCTAACCCTTACCCTATCCCTAACCCTAACCCTAATCTCAAACTCAACCCTAACCCTAACCCTAACCCTAAACCTAACCTAACCCATAACATTAATCTTAACCCCTAACCCTAACCCTTACCCTAATCCTAACCCCAACCCTTACCCTTACTCTAACCCTAACCCTAACACTAACCCTAACCCTAACCCTTACCCTAACCCTAACCATAACCCTTCCTTTAACTCTAACCCTAACCTCAACCCTAACCCTACCCCTAACCCTAACCCTTACCCTTACCCTAACCCTAACCCTAACCCTAACCCTAACACTTACCCTAACCCTAACCCTTATCCTAACCCTAACCATAACCCTAACCCAAACCTGTAACCTAACCCATAACATTAATCTTAACCCCTAACCCTAACTCTTACCCTAACCCTAACCCTAACCCTAACCCTTACCCTTACTCTAACCCTAACCCTAACTCTAACCCTAACCCCAAACCTTACACTAATCCTAACCATAACCCTTCCTCTAACTCTAAACCTAACCCTAACCCTTACCCTAACCCTAACCCTTACCTTTTCCCTAACTGTAACCCTAACCCTAACCCTAACCCTACCACCTAAACCGAACCCTAACCCTAACCCTTACCCTAACCCTAACCTAACCCTAACACTTACCATTACCCTAACCATAATACGTATCCTAACCCCTAACCCTAACCCTTACCCTTACCGTAACCCTAACCCTAACACTAACCCTAACCCTAACCCTAACCCTATCCCTAACCTTTACCCTAACCTTAACCCTAATCCTTACTCTAACCCTAACCCTAACCTCAATCTTAACCCTAACCCTAACCCTAACCCTTACCCTTACCCTAACCCTAACCCTCACACTTACCCTAACCCTTACACTAGCCCTAACCCTAACTCTTACCCTAACCCTAACCCTAACCTCAACATTAACCCAAAGCCGAACCCTAACCCTAACTTTTACCCTTACCCTTACCTTAACCCTAAACCTAACCCTAACCCTCACACTTACCCTAAGACTAACCCTAACCTAACACTTACCCATAACCTAACACTAACCCTAACCTTAAACCCAAACCTAAACCTAAACCTAAACCTAACCATAACACTTACTCTAAGCCTAACCCTAACCCTCACTCTAACCCTAAAACTTACCCTTACCCTAACCCTAACCCTTATCCTAACCGTAACCCTAACCCTAACCCAAACCCGTAACCTAACCCATACCATTAAACCTAACCCCTAACCCTAACCCTTACCCTAACCCTAACCCTAGCCCTTACCCTAACTCTAACCCTAACCCTAAACCTTTCCCTAAGCCTAAACCTTACCCTAACCCTAACCATAACCCTAACCTTTACCCTTACCCTAACCCTTACCCTTACCCTTATGCTAACCCTAAATCTAACCCTAACATTAACAGTAACCCTAACCCTAACCCTAACCCTATCCCTTACCCTTACTCTAACCGGAACCCTAAACCTAACCCTAACCCTTACACTTAAGCTCACCCCAACCTTAACCCTAACCCTAACACTAACCCTAACCTGGACTCTAACCCTTATCCTTACCCTAACCATAACCCTAAACCTAACGCTAACCATAAACCTAACCCTTACCCTTAGACTAACCCTAATCCTAAACCTAACCCTTACCCTTAGACTAACCCTAATCCTAAACCTAACCCTAAACCTTACCCTTACTCTAACCCTAACCCTAACCTAACCCTAACCCTAACCCTAACCCTAACCCTAACACTTACCCATACCCTAACACTAACCCTAACCTTAACCATAACCATAATCTTAACCCTACCCCTTACCCTAACCATAACCCTAACCCTAACCTCAACCTTAACCCAAAGCCTAAACCTAACCCTAACCTTTACCTTACCCTTACCTTAACCCTAACCCCAACCCTAACCCTAACCCTTACCCTTACCCTAACCCTAACCATAAACCTAACCCTAACCCTAACTCTAACCCTAACCCTTACCCTAACCCTAACCCTAAACCTAACTGTAACCATAACCCTAACCTTAACCCTAAACCTAACCCTAACCCTTACCCTTTCCCTAACTCTAACCCTAACCCTAACCCTAACCCTACCACCTAAACCGAACCCTAACCCTAACCCTTACCCTAACCCTAACCTAACCCTAACACTTACCATTACCCTAACCATAAAACTTATCCTAACCCCTAACCCTAACCCTTACCCTAACCCTAACCCTAACCATAACCAAATCCCTAACTTTTACCCTTACCCTAACCCTTATCCTAACCCTAAATCTAACCCTAACATTAAAAGTAACCCTAACCCTAACCCTGACCCTAACCCTTACCCTTACTCTAACCGTAACCCTAAACCTAACCCTAACCCTTACACTTAAGTTCACCCCAACCTTAACCCTAACCCTAACCCTACCACCTAAACCGAACCCTAACCCTAACCCTTACCCTAACCCTAACCTAACCCTAACACTTACCATTACCCTAACCATAAAACTTATACTAACCCCTAACCCTAACCATAACCCTAAACTTAACCATAACCATAATCTTAACCCTACCCCTTACCCTAACCCTAACCCTAACCCTAACCTCCACCTTAACCCCAACCCTAAACCTAACTCTAAACCTAACCCTAACCCTAACCATAACCCTAACGTTTAGCCTTACACTAACCCTAACGCTTATCCTAACCCTAACCCTAACCCTAATCCTAACCCAAACCCATAACCTAACCCATAACATTAATCCTAACCCCTAAACCTAACCCTTAGCCTAACCATAACTCCAACCCTAACCATAACCCTAACCCTTACTCTAACCCTAACCCTAACTCTAACTCTAACCCTAACTCTAACTCTAACCCTAACCTTTAACCTAACCCTTCCTCTAACTCTAACCCTAACCTCAACCATAACCCTATCCCTAACCCTAACCCTTACTCTTACCCTAACCCTAACCCTAACCCTTACCCTTACCCTAAACCTAACACTAACCGTAACTCTAACACTTACCCTAATCCTAACCTAACCCAAACACTTACCCATACACTAACCCTAACCCTAACCGTAACTCTAACACTTACCCTAACCCTAACCTAACCCTAAACCATTCCATTACCCTAAACCTAACCCTAACCCCTAAACCTAACCCTTAACCTAACCCTAATCCTAACCCTAACCCTAACCCTAACCCTTGCCCAAAACCAACCCTAAACATAACTCTAACACTAACCCTAACCCTAACCCTTAACCTAACCCCAAACCTAACCCTAACCCTTACCCTCAAGCTAACCCTAAACCTAAACCTAACCATAATACTTATCCTAACTCCTAACCCTAACCCTACCCCTAACCCTAACCCTTAACCTTACCCTAACCCTAACCCTTACACTAACCCTAACCCTAGTCCTAACCCTTACCCTAACCTTAACCCTAATCCTTACTCTAACCCTAACCATTACCTTACCCAAACCCTAACCCTCACCCTTACCCTAATCCTTACCCTAGCCCTAACCCTAACTCTTACCCTAACCCTAAACCTAACCCTAACCTCAACATTAATCCTAACCCTAACCTTACGCTTACTCTTACCTTAACCCTAATCCTAACCCTAACCCTAAACCTAACCCTTAACCTTAGACTAACCCTAATCCTAAACCTAACCCTAAAACTTACCTTTACCCTAACCCTAACCCTAACCCTAACCTAACCCTAACCCTAACCTTAACCCTAAACCTTACCCTTAACCTAACCCTAACCCTACCCCTAACTCTAACACTTACCCTTACCCTAACCCTAACCCTAACCTTAACCATAAAAATAACTCTAACCCTACCCCTTACCCTAACCCTAATCCTAAACCTAACCCGAACCCTAACCCTATCTCTAAACCTAACTCTTATCCTTACCCTAACCATAACCCTAAACCTAAAACTAACCCTAACCCCTAACCCTAACCGTAACCCTAACACTAACCCTAACCCTTAACCTTACCATAACCCTAACCCTAAACTTAACGTTAATCCTAACCCTAACCCTAACCCTTACCATAACCCTAACTCTAACCCTAATCCTTGCCCTAACCTTAAACCTAACCCCAAACCCTACCTTTCCCTAGCCCTAACCCTAACCCTAACCCTAACCCTTACCCTTACCCTAACCGTAACCCTAACCCTTACACTAACCCTAACCCTAACCATAACCTCAACCCTTACCGTAACCCTAACCCTTATTCTAACCCCTAACCCTAACCCTTTCCCTAACCCTAACCCTAAACCTTACCATTACTCTAACCCTAAACCTAACTCTAACCCTAACCCTAAACCTTACCCTAACTTAAACATAACCCTTCCTCTAACCTTAACCCTAACTTCAACCCTAACCCTAACCCTAACCCTAACCCTTACCCTTATCCTAACCCTAACCCTAAATCTAACCCTAACACTAACCCTAACCCTGACTTTATCCCTAACACTAACCCTAACCCTTACCCTTACCCTAACCCTAACCCTAAACCTAACTCTAACCCTAACCCTAACCCAAACCCTAACCCTTACCCTAACCCTAAACCTAACCCTTACCCTAACCCTAACCCTAAACCTAACCCTAACCCTTACCCTTACCCTCACCCCAACCTTAACCCTAACCCTAACACTAACCCTAACCTGAACTCTAACCCTTATCCTTACCCTAACCCTAACCCTAAACCTAACCCTTAACCTAACCCTTACTCTTAGACTAACCATAATCCTAAACCTAACCCTAAACCTTACCCTTACCCTAACCCTAACCCTAACCTAACCCTAACCCTAACCTTAACCCTAACCCTTACCCTTACCCTACCCCTAACCCTACCCCTAAATCTAACACTTACCCTTCCCTTAATCCTAACCCTAACCTTAACCATAAAAATAACCCTCACCCTACCCCTTACCCTAACCCTAATGCTAAACCTAACCCGAACCCTAACCCTATCCCTAAACCTAACTCTTATCCTTACCCTAACCATAACCCTAAACCTAACACTAACCCTAACCCCTAACCCTAACCGTAACCCTAACACTAACCCTAACCCTTACCCTTACCATAACCCTAACCCCAAACCTTACCCTTTCCCTAACCCTAACCCTAACCCTAACCCTTACACTTACCCTAACCGTAACCCTAACCCTTACCCTAACCCTAACCATAACCATAACGTCAACCTTAACCCTAACCCTAACCCTAACCCTTACACTTACTCTAACACTAAGCCTAAACCTAATCCTAACCCTAAACATAACACTAACCCTAATCCTAACCTCAACCTTAACGCTAAACCTAACCCTAACCCTAACACTTACCATAACACTAAGCCTAACCCTAACCCTAACCCTAACGCTAAACCTTACCCAAACCCTAACCCTAATCCTAACCCTAAACCTAAAACTAACCCTATCCCAAACCCTAACCCTAACCTAACACTTACCATTGCCCTAACCCTAATCCTAACCCTAACCCTACCACCTAAACCGAACTCTAACCCTAACCCTTACCCTAACCCTAACCCTAACACTTACCCTTACCGTAACCCTAACCCTTATTCTAACCCCTAACCCTAACCCTTACCTTAACCCTAACCCTAACCCTAACCCTTACCCTTACCCTAACCCTAACCCTAACACTAACCCTAACCCTAACCCTAACCCTTACCCTAACCTTAACCCTAATCCTTACTCTAACCCTAACCCTAACCTCAATCTTAACCCTAACAGTAACCCTAAACATTACCCTTACCCTAACCCTAATCCTAACCCTCACCCTAAATCTAACCCTTACCCTAGCCCTAACCCTAACTCTTACCCTAACCCTAACCCTAACCCTAACCTCAAAATTAACGCAAAGCCTAACCGTAACCCTAACCTTTACTCTTACCCTTACCTTAACCCTAAAACTAACCCTAACCATCATGCTTACCCTAAGCCTAATACTAACCTAACACTTACCCTTACCCTAACCCTAACCCTAACCTTAAACCCAACCCTAAACCTAACCCTAACCCTAACCCTAACACTAACCCTAACGCTTACCCTAACCCTATCGCTAACACTTACACTTACCCTAACCCTAACCTTTATCCTAACCCTAACCCTAACACTAACCCAAACACGTAACCTAACCCATAACATTAATGCTAACCCCTAACCCTAACCCTTACCCTAACCCTAACCCTAAACCTTACCCTTACTCTAACCCTAAAACTAACTCTAACCCTAACCCTAACCTTAACCCTTACTCTTACCCTAACCCTAACCCTAAACCTAACTCTAACCCTAACCATAACCCAAACCCTAACCCTTACCCTAACCCTACACCTAACCCTTACCCTAACCCTAACCTTAAACCTAACCCTAACCCTTACCCTTACCCTCACCCCAACCTTAACCCTAACGCTAACCCTAACCTGAACTCTAACCCTTATCCTTACCCTAACCCTAACCCTAAACCTAACCCTAACCCTAAACCTAACCCTTACTCTTAGACTAACCCTAATCCTAAACCTAACCCTAAACCTTACCCTTACCCTAACCCTAACCCTAACCTAACCCTAACCCTAACCTTAACCCCAACCCTTACCCTTACCCTACCCCTAACCCTGCCCCTAACTCTAACACTTACCCTTCCCCTAACCCTAACCCTAACCTTAACCATAAAAATAACCCTAACCCTACCCCTTACCCTAACCCTAACCCTAAACCTAACCCGAACCCTAACCCTATCCCTAAACCTAACTCTTATCCTTACCCTAACCATAACCCTAAACCTAACACTAACACTAACCCCTAACCCTAACCGTTACCCTAACACTAACCTTAACCCTTACCCTTAACACAAGCCTAACCCTAACCTTAAGGCTAAGCCTAACCCTAACCCTAACCCTTACCATAACCCTAACCCTAATTCTTGCCCTAAACTTAAACCTAACCCTAAACCTTACCCTTTCCCTAACCCTAACCCTAAACCTTACACTTACTCTAACACTAAGCCTAACCCTAATCCTAAACCTAAACATAACCCTAACCCTAACCCTAACCTCAACCTTAACGCTAAACCTAACCCAAACCCTAACACTTAACATAACATGAAGCCTAACCCTAACCCTAACCCTAACGCTAAACCTTACCCTAACCCTAACCTTAATCCTAACCCTAAACCTAAATCTAACCCTAACCCAAACCCTAAATCTAAATTAACACTTACCATTGCCCTAAACCTAACCCTAACCCTAACCCTAACCCTACCACGTAAACCGAACTCTAACCCTAACCCTTACCCTAACCCTAACCCTAACCCTAACACTTACCCTTACCGTAACCCTAACCCTAATCCTAACGCTAAACCTAAACCTAACCCTAACCCAAACCCTAAACCTAACCTAACACTTACCATTGCCCTAACCCTAACCCTAACCCTAACCCTAACCCTAAGCCTTACCCTAACCTTAACCCTAATCCTTACTCTAACCCTAACCCTAACCTCAATCTTAACCCTAACCCTAACCCTAACCATTACCCTTACCCTAACCCTAACCCTAACCCTCACCCTAACTCTAACCCTTACCCTAGCCCTAACCCTAACATTAACCTCAACATTAATCCCAAGCCTAACCCTAACCCTAAACTTTACCCTTACCCTTACCTTAACCCTAAACCTAACCCTAAACCTCACACTTACCCTAACCCTAAACCTAACCCTTACCCTTACCCTTACCCTAACCCTAACCCTAAATCTAACGCTAACACTAACCCTAACCCTGACTTTAACCCTAACCCTAACCCTTACAGTAACCCTAACCCTAATCCTAACCCTAAATCTAACCCTAACCATAACCCTAACCCTAAACCTAACCCTTGCCCTTACCCTAACCCTAACCCTAAACCTAACCCTAACCCTTACCCTTACCTTCACCCCAACCTTAACCCTAACCCTAACACTAACCCTAACCTGAACTCTAACCCTTATCCTTACCCTAACCCTAACCCTAAACCTAACCCTTACTCTTAGACTAACGCTAATCCTAAACCTAACCCTAAACCTTACCCTTACCCTAACCGTAACCCTAACCTAACCCTAACCCTTAACCTAACCCTAATCCTAACCCTAACCCTAACCCTTCCCCAAAACCAACTCTAAACATAACTCTAACACTAACCCTAACCCTAACCCTTAACCTAACCCCAAACCTAACCCTAACCCTTACCCTTAACCTAACCCTAAACCTAAACCTAACTCTAAACCTAACCCTAACCCTAACCCTAACCTAACCTTAACCCTTACCCTAACCTATCCCTAACCCTTACCCTAAACCTAATCCTAACCTGAACCCTAACCTTAACTCTAACCCTAACCATAACCCTAACCCTTACCCTTACCCTAACCCTAACCATAAACCTAACCCTAACCCTAACCCTAACCCTAACCCTTACCCTAACCCTAAACCTAAAACTAAATGTAACCCTAACCCTAACCTTAACCCTAACCCTAACCCTAACCCTAACCCTTACCCTTTCCCTAACTCTAACCCTAACCCTAACCCTAACCCTACCACCTAAACCGAACCCTAACCCTAACCCTTACCCTAACCCTAACCTAACCCTAACACTTACCATTACCCTAACCATAATACTTATCCTAACCCCTAAACCTAACCCTTACCCTAACCCTAACCCTAACCCTAACCATAATCCTAACCTTTACCCTTACCTTAACCCTTACCCTAACCCTTATGCTAACCCTAAATCTAACCCTAACATTAACAGTAACCCTAACCCTAACCCTAACCCTAACCCTTACCCTTACTCTAACCGAAACCCTAAACCTAACCCTAACCCTTACACTTAAGCTCACCCCAACCTTAACCCTAACCCTAACACTAACCCTAACCTGGACTCTAACACTTATCCTTACCCTAACCATAACCCTAAACCTAACGCTAACCGTAAACCTAACCCTTACCCTTAGACTAACCCTAAGCCTAAACCTAACCCTAAACCTAACCCTTACCCTTAGACTAACCCTAATCCTAAACCTAACCTTAAACCTTACCCTTGCTCTAATCCTAACCCTAACCTAACCCTAACCCTAACCCTAACCCTAACCCTAACACTTACCCATACCCTAACCCTAACCCTAACCTTAACCATAACCATAATCTTAACCCTACCCCTTACCCTAATCCTAACCCTAACCCTAACCTAAACCTTAACCCAAAGCCTAAACCTAACCCTAACCTTTACCTTACCCTTACCTTAACCCTAACCCTAACCCTAACCCTAACACTTACCCTAAGCCTAACCCTAACCAAACACTTACCCTTACCCTAACCCTAACCCTAACTTTAACCCCAACCCTAAACCTAACTCTAACCCTAACCCTAACCCTAACCCTAATGCTTAGCCTTACACTAACCCTAACCCTTATCCTAACCCTAACCCTAATCCTAACCCAAACCCGTAACCTAACCCATAACAATAATCCTAACCCCTAATCCTAACCCTTACCCTAACCATAACCCCAACCCTACCCCTAACCCTAACCCTTACTCTAACCCTTACCCTAACTCTAACTCTAACCCTAACCCTAACCCATACCCTAACCTTAAACCTAACCCTTCCTCTAACTCTAACCCTAACCTCAACCATAACCCTAACCCTAACCCTAACCCTTACTCTTACCCTAACCCTAACCCTAACCCTAACCCTTACCCTTACCCTAACCCTAACCCTAACAGTAACTCTAACACTTACCCTAACCCTAACCTAACCCTAACACTTACCCATACACTAACCCTAACCCTAACCGTAACTCTAACACTTACCCTAACCCTAACCTAACCCTAAACCTTTCCCTTACCCTAAACCTAACCCTAACCCCTAACCCTAACCCTTAAGCTAACCCTAATCCTAACCCTAACCCTAACCCTAACACTTGCCCTAAACCAACCCTAAACCTAACTCTAACCCTAACCCTAACCCTAACCCTTAACCTAACCCCAAACCTAACCCTAACCCTTACCCTCAACCTAACCCTAAACCTAAACCTAACCACAATACTTATCCTAACACCTAACCCTAACCCTTACCCTAACCCTAACCCTAACCCTTACCCTTACCCTAACCCTAACCCTAACACTAACCCTAACCCTACCCTAACCCTTACCCTAACCTTAACCCTAATCCTTACTCTAACCCTAACCCTAACCTCAATCTTAACCCTAACCCTAACCTTAACCATTACCCTTACCCTAACCCTAACCCTCACCCTTACCCTAACCCTTACCCTAGCCCTAACCCTAACTCTTACCCTAACCCTAACCCTAACCCTAACCTCAACATTAACCCAAAGCCTAACCCTAACCGTTACGCTTACCCCTACCTTAACCCTAAACCTAACCCTAACCCTCACACTTACCCTAAGCTTAACCCAAACCTAACACTTACCCTTAACCTAACCCTAACCCTAAACTTAAACCCAACCCTAAACCTAACCCTAACCCTAACCCTAACACTTACTCTAACCCTAACCCTAACCCTCACTCTAACCCTAACACTTACCCTTACCCTACCCTTAACCCTTATCCTAACCCTAACTCTAACCTTAACCCAAACCCGTAACTTAACCCATAACATTAATCCTAACCCCTAACCCTAACCCTTACCCTAACCCTAACCCTAAACCTTACCCTAACTCTAACCCTAACCCTAAACCTTACCCTAACCCTAAACATAACCCTTTCTCTAACTCTAATCCTAACCATAACCCTAACCTTTACCCTTACCCTAAACCTTAACCTAACCCTTATCCTAACCCTACATCTAACACTAACATTAACAGTAACCCTAACCCTAACCCTAACCCTAAACCTAACCCTTACCCTTACCCTCACCCCAACCTTAACCCTAAACCTAACACTAACCCTAACCTGGACTATAACCCTTATCCTTTCCCTAACCATAACCCTAAGCCTAACGCTAACACTAAACCTAACCCTTAACCTTAGACTAACCCTAATCCTAAACCTAACCCTAAACCTAACCCTTACCCTTAGACTAACCCTAATCCTAAACCTAACCCTACACCTTACCCTTACTCTAACCCTAACCCTAACCTAACCCTAACCCTAACCCTAACCCTAAACCTAACACTTACCCATACCCTAATCCTAACCCTAACCTTAGCCATAACCATAATCTTAACCCTACCCCTTACCCTAACCCTAACCCTAACCCTAACCTCAACCTTAACCCAAAGCCTAAACCTAACCCTAACCTTTACCTTACCCTTACCTTAACCCTAACCCGAACCCTAACCCTAACACTTACCCTAAGCCTAACCCTAACCTAACACTTACCCTTACCCTAACCCTAACCCTAACCTTAACCCCAACCCTAAACCTAATTCTAACCCAAACCCTAACCCTAACCCTAATGCTTAGCCTTACACTAATCCTAACACTTATCCTAACCCTAAACCTATTCCTAACCCAAACCTGTAACCTAACCCATAACATTAATCCTAACCCCTAACCCTAACCCTTACCCTAATTTTAACCCCAACCCTAACCCTAACCCTAACCCTTACTCTAACCCTAACCCTAACTCTAACTCTAACCCTAAACCTAACCCTTACCTAACCTTAAACCTAACCCTTCCTCTAACTCTAACCCTAACCTCAACCCTAACCCTAACCCTAACCCTAACCATGACCTAACCCTAAATCTTTCCCTTACCCTAAACCTAACCCTAACCCCTAACCCTAACCCTTAACCTAACCCTAATCCTAACCCTAACCCTAACCTGTCGGGAGCAAGAGTGGAAACAAACTGTACTTTGATTTGCATCAGATAATTGCTTGATTGTCTCATTGTTTTTTGGCCTTCTCCTGTTCAATTGATCTGAGATTTACCATATGAATGTAACCCTCAACAGCTCCCTGATTAACGATCTGGATGTAACACCTGGGAGGGCCCTGGTCTCCGGAGGGGATAAAAACCTTGTGTTAAGAATAAACGTGGCAGTTTTTGCTTGGGCTGCAGACCTCCTGGACCCGATGTGTTTGTCTCTCTTCTAATTTTTCCAGTCCCTGCCCCTTATTTCAGGAACCCCAATTTGCTGCCGGGAGGCCCCGGCACTAACCCTTGCCAAAACCAACCCTAAACCTAACTCTAACACTAACCCTAACCCTAACCATTGCCCAAAACCAACCCTAAACCTAACCCTTACCCTCAACCTAATCCTAAACCTAAACCTAACCATAATACTTATCCTAACCCCTAACCCTAACCCTTACCCTAACCCTAACCCTAACCCTTACCCTTACCCTAACCCTAACCCTAACACTAACCCTAACCCTATCCCTAACCCTTACCCTAAACTTAACCCTAATCCTTACTCTAACCCTAACCCTAACCTCAATCTTAACCCTAACCCTAACCCTAACCATTACCCTTACCCTACCCCTAACCCTCACCCTTAACCTAACCCTTACCCTAGCCCTAACCCTAACTCTTACCCTAACCCTAACCCTAACCCTAACCTCAACATTAACCCAAAGCCTAACCCTAACCCTAACCTTACGCTTACCCTTACCTTAACCCTAAACCTAACCCTAACCCTAAACCTAACCCTTAACCTTAGACTAACCCTAATCCTAAACCTAACCCAAACCCTAACCTTAACCCTAAACCTTACCCTTACCCTACCCCTAACCCTACCCCTAACTCTAACACTTACCCTTACCCTAACCCTAACCCTAACGTTAACCATAAAAATAACCCTAACCATAACCCTTACCCTAAACCTAACCCTAAACCTAAACCGAACCCTAACCCTATCCCTAAGCCTAACTCTTATCCTTACCCTAACCATAACCCTAAACCTAACACTAACCCTAACCCCTAACCCTAACCGTAACCCTAACACTAACCCTAACCCTTACCCTTACCATAAGCCTAACCCTAACCTTAAGGCTAACCCTAACCCTAACCCTAACCCTTACCATAACCCTAACCCTAACCCTAATCCTTGCCCTAACCTTAAACCTAACCCCAAACCTTACCCTTTCCCTAACCCTAACCCTAACCCTAACCCTTACCCTTACCCTAACTCTAACCCTAACCCTTTCCCTAACCCTAACCCTAACCATAACCTCAACCTTAACCCTAACCCTAACTGTAACCCTAACCCTTACACTTACTCTAACATTAAGCCTAAACCTAATCCTAACCCCAAACATAACCCTAACCCTAACCCTAACCTCAACCTTAACGCTAAACCTAACCCTAACCCTAACACTTACCATAACACTAAGCCTAACCCTAACCCTAACCCTAATGCTAAACCTTACCCTAACCCTAACCCTAATCCTAACCCTAAACCTAAACCTAACCCTAACACAAACCCTAACCCTAACCTAACACTTACCATTGCCCTAACCCTAACCCTAACCCTAACTCTAACCCTACCACCTAAACCGAACTCTAACCCTAACCCTTACCCTAACCCTAACCCTAACACTTACCCTTACCGTAACCCTAACCCTTATTCTAACCCCTAACCCTAACCCTAACCCTAACCCTAACCCTTACCCTTACCCTAACCTTAACCCTAACACTAACCCTAAACCTAACCCTAACCCTTACCCTAACCTTAACCCTAATCCTTACTCTAACCCTAACCCTAACCTCAAACTTACCCCTAACCCTAACCCTAACCATTACCCTTACCCTAACCCTAACCCTCACCCTAACTCTAACCCTTACCCTAGTCCTAACCCTAACTCTTACCCTAACCCTAACCCTAACCCTAACCTCAACATTAACGCAAAGCCTAACCCTAACCCTAACCTTTCCCTTACCCTTACCTTAACCCTAAAACTAACCTTAACCCTCATACTTACCCTAAGCCTAACACTAACCTAACACTTACCCTTACCCTAACCCTAACCCTCACCTTAAACCCAACCCTAAACCTAACCCTAACCCTAACACTAACACTAACACTAACGCTTACCCTAACCGAATCACTAACACTTACACTTACCCTAACCCTAACCCTTATCCTAACCCTTACCCTAACCCTAACCCTCACCCTGACTCTAACCCTTACCCTAGTCCTAACCCTAACTCTTACCCTAACCCTAACCCTAACCCTAACATCAACATTAACGCAAAGCCTAACCCTAACCCTAAACTTTACCCTTACCCTTACGTTAACCCTAAACCTAACCCTAACCATCACACTTATCCTAAGCCTAACACTAACCTAACACTTACCCTTACCCTAACCCTAACCCTCACCTTAAACCCAACCCTAATCCTAATCCTAACCCTAACCCTAACCCTAACCCTAACCCTATCCCTAACACTTACACTTTCCCTAACACTAACCCTTATCCTAACCTTAACCCTAACACTAACCCAAACACGTAACCTAACCCATAACATTAATGCTAACCCCTAACCCTAACCCTTACCCTAACCATAACCCTAAACCTTACCCTTACTCTAACCCTAAACCTAACTCTAACCCTAACCCTAAACCTTACCCTAACCCTAAACATAACCCTTCCTCTAACTCTATCCCTAACCTCAACCCTAACCCTAACACTAACCCTAACGCTTACCCTTACCCTAACCCTAACCCTATATCTAACACTAACACTAACCCTAACCCTGACTTTAACCCTAACCCTAACCCTTACAGTAACCCTAACCCTAATCCTAACCCTAAATCTTACCCTAACACTAACCGTAACCCTAACCCTAACCCTAACCCTAACCCTAACCCTTACCCTAACCCTAACCCTAAATCCAACCCTAACCCTTACCCTTACCCTCACCTCAACCTTAATCCTAACCCTAACACTAACCCTAACCTGAACTCTAACCCTTATCTTTACCCTAACCCTAACCCTAAACCTAACCCTAACCCTAAACCTAACCCTTACCCTTAGACTAACCTTAATCCTAAACCTAACCCTAAACCTTACCCTTACCCTAACCCTAACCCTAACCTAACGCTAACCATAACCTTAACCCTAACCCTTACCCTTACCCTAACCCTAACCCTAACCATAACTCTAACACTTACCCTAACCCTAACCTAACCCTAACACTTACCCATACCCTAATCCTAACCCTAACCTTAACCATAACCATAACCTTAACCCTACCCCTTACCCTAATCCTAACCCAAACCCTAACCTCAACTTTAACCCAAAGCCTAACCCTAACCCTAAACTTTACCCTTACCCTTACCTTAACCCTAACCCTAACCCTAACCCTAACACTTACCCTAAGCCTAACCCTAAACTAACACTTATCCTTACCCTAACCCTAACCCTAACCCTAACCTTAACCCTAACCCTAAACCTAACCCTAACCCGAACCCTAACCCTAACCATAACACTTACCCTCGCACAAACCCTAACCCTTATCCTAACTCTAACACTAATCCTAACCCAAACCCGTAACGTAACCCATAACATTAATCCTAACCCCTAACCCAAACCCTTACCCTAACCCTAATCCTAACCCTAAACCTTACCCTTACCCTTTCTCTAACCCTAACCCTAACTCTAACTCTAACCCCAACCCTAACCCTTACCCTAAACCTAAACCTAACCCTTCCAGTAACTCTAACCCTAACCTCAAACATAACCCTAACCCTAACCCTCACCCTAACCCTTACCCTTACCCTAACCATAACCCTAAACCTAAACCTTACCTTAACCCTAAACCTAACCCTTACACTAACCCTAACCCTAATCCTAACCTCAACCTTAACCCTAACCCTAAACCTAACCCTAACCATTACCCTTATCCTAACCCTGAACCTGACCCTATCCCTGACTCTAACGCTAACCCTAACCCTTACCGTAACCCTAACTCTAACACTAACCTAACCCTAACCCTTAACCTAACCCCAACCCTAACCCTAACCCTTACCCTTAACCTAACCATAAACCTAAACCTAACTCTAACCTAACCCTAACCCTAACCCTAACCCTAACCCTAACCCTAACCCAAAATCTAACCATAACCCTAACCCTAACCCTAAACCTAACCCTAAACTTAACCCTAACCCTTACCCTAACCCTAACCCTAAACCTAAATGTAACCCTAACCCTAATCCTTACCCTTACCCTAACCCTACCCCTAACCCTAACCCTAACCCTACCACCTAACCCGAACCCTAACCCTAACCCTAACCCTAACCCTAACTCTATCCCTAAGACTTACCCTTACCCTAACCCTAACCCTTATCCTAACCCCTAACCCTAACCCTTACCCTAACACTAACCCTAACCCTAACCCTTACCCTTACCCTAACCCTAAACCTAACACTAACCCTAACCCTAACCCTAACCCTTACCCTAACCTTAACCATAATCCTTACTCTAACCCTAACCCTAACCTCAATCTTAACCCTAACCCTAACCCTAACCATTACCCTAAACCTAACCCTAACCCTAACCCTCACCCTTACCCTAAACCTTACCCTAGCCCTAAC
>JANJXV010000264.1:167500-210000 GCA_024803745.1 Megascapheus bottae
ACCCTAACCCTAACCTCAACCTGAACCCTAACTCTAACCCTAACCCTTACCCTTACCCTAACCCTAACCCTAATTCTAACCCTGACTTTAACCCTAACACTAACCCTTACAGTAACCCTAACCCTGATCATAACCCTAAATCTAACCCTAACACTAACAGTAAACCTAACCCTAAGCCTAACACTAACCCTTACCCTTACCCTAACACTAACCCTAAACCTAAACCTAACCCTTACCCTTACCCTCACCCTAACCTTAACCCTAAACCTAACACTAACCCTAACCTGAACTCTAACCCTTATCCTTACCCTAACCCTAACCCTAAACCTAACCCTAACCCTAAACCTAACCCTTACCCTTAGACTAACCCTAATCCTAAACCTAACCGTAAACCTTACCCTTACCCTAACCATAACCCTAACCTAACGCTAACCCTAAACTTAACCCTAACCCTTACCCTTACCCTTACCCTAACCCTAATCCTAACTGTAACTTTACACTTACCCTAACACTAACCTAACCCTAACACTTACCCATACCCTAACCATAACCCTAACCTTAACCATAACCATAACCTTAACCCTACCCCTTACCCTAACCCTAACCCTAACCTCAACCTTAACCCAAAGCCTAACCCTAACCCTAACGTTTACCCTTAACTTAACCCTAACCCTAACCCTAACCCTAACCCTAACACTTACCCTAAGCCTAACCCTAACCTAACACTTATCCTTTCCCTAACCCTAACCCTAACCTTATCCCCAACCCTAAACCTAACCCTAACCCTAAACCTAACCCTAACCATAACACTTATCCTTACACTAACCCTAACCCTTACAGTAACCCTAAACCTAATCCTAACCCTAAATCTAACCCTAACACTCACAGTAACCCTAACCCTAACCCTAACCCTAACCCTAAACCTTACCCTTACCCTAACCCTAAACCTAAACATAACCCTAACCCTTACACTTACCCTCACCCCAACCTTAACCCTAACCCTAACACTAACCCTAACCCTAAACCTAACCCTTACCCTTAGACTAACCCTAATACTAAACCTAACCCTAAACCTTACCCTTACCCTAACCCTAACCATAACCGAACGCTAACCCTAACCTTAACCCTAACCCTTACCCTTACCCTAACCCTAAAACTAACCCTAACTCTACCACTTACCCTAACCCTAACCCTAACCCTAACACTTACCCATAGCCTAACCCTCACCCTAACCTTAACCATAACCATAACCTTAACCCTACCCCTTACTCTAACCCTAACCCTAAACTCAAACTTAACCCAAAGCCTAACCCTAACCTTTACCCTTACCCTTACCTTAACCCTAACCCTAACACTTACCCTAAGCCTAACCCTAACCTAACACTTACCCTTACCCTAACCGTAACCCTAACCTTAACCCCAACCCTAACCCTAACCCTAACCCTAATCCTAACCCTAACTTAACGCTTACCCTTACACTAACCCTAACCCTTATCCTAACCCTAACCCTAATCCTAACCCAAACCCGTAACCTAACCCATAACATTAATCCTAACCCCTAACCCTAACCCTTACCCTAACCCTAACCCCAACCTTAGTCTTAAACCTAATACTTACTCTAACCCTAAACCTAACTCTAACTCTAACCCTAAACTAACCCTTACCCTAACCCTAAACCTAACCCTTCCTCTAACTCTAACCCAAACCTCAACCATAACCCTAACCCTAACCCTAACCCTTACTCTTACCATAACCCTAACCCTAAACCTAACCCTTACCCTAACCCAAACCCTAACCCTTACCCTAACCCTAACCTTAATCCTAACCTCAACCTTAACCCTAACCCTAACCCTAACCCTTACCTTACCCTAACCCTAACCCTAACTCTAACCCTGACCCTAACCCTAACCCTAACCCTTACCGTAACCCTAACCCTAATTCTAACCCTAAATCTAACCCTAACACTAACCGTAACCCTAACCCTAACCCTAAACCTAACCCTAACCCTTAACCTTACCTTCACCTCAACCTTAACCCTAACCCTAACCCTAACCTGAACTTTAACCCTTATCCTTACCCTACCCCTAACCCTAAATCTAACCCTAACCCTAACCTTAACCCTAACCCTTACCCTTACCCTAACCCTAACCCTAACCCTAACTCTAACACTTACCCTAACCCTAACACTTACCTTTACCCTAACCCTAACCCTAACCTTAACCATAAAGATAACCCTAACCCTACCCCTTACCCTAACCCTAACCCTAAACCTAACCCGAATCCTAACCCTATCCCTAAACCTAACACTAACCCTAAACCCTAACCCTAAAAGTAACCCTAACACTAACCCTAACCCTAACCCTTACCCTTACCCTTACCCTAACCCTAACCCTAACCGTAACCCTAACCCTAACCCTAATCCTAACCCTTACCATAAACCTAACCCTAACCCTAATCCTTGCCCTAACCTTAAACCTAACCCTAAACCTTACCCTTTACCTAACCCTAACCCTAACCCTTACCCTTACCCTAACCCTAACCCTAACCCTTACCCTAACCCTAACCCTAACCCTAACCCTAACCCTTACACTTACTCTAACTCTAAGCCTAACCCTAATCCTAACCCTAAACATAACCCTAACCATAACCATAACCTCAACCTTAACGCTAAACCTAACCCTAACCCTAACACTTGCCAAAACACTAAGCTTAACCCTAACCCTAACCCTAATGTTAACCCTTACCCTAACCCTAACCCTAATCCTAACCCTAAACCTAAACCTAACCCTAACTTTGACCCTAACCCAAACCCTAAACCTAACCTAACACTTACCCTTGCCCTAACCCTAACCCTAACCTTAACCCCAACCCTAAACCTAACCCTAACCCTCACCCTTACCCTAACCCTAACCCTAAACTTAACCCTAACCCTTACCTTTAACCTCACCCTAAACTTAACCCTAACCCTAACCCTAACCTTAACTCTAACATTTACCCTTACTCTAACCCTAACCCTAAAACTAACCCTAACCCTAAACCAAACCCTTACCATTACCCTAAACCTTAACCTAACCCTAACACTTACCCTTACCCTAACCCTAACACTAACTTTAACCCTAACCCTTAAGGTTACCCTAACCCTAACCGTAAACCTAACCCTAACCCTAACGCTTACCCTAACCCTAACCCTAACCCTAACCCTATCCCTAACACATAACCTTACCCTAACCCTAATCCTAACCCTAACCCTAACCCAAAGCCTAACCCTAATCCTAAACCTAACCCTAACCCTAAGCATAACCCTAACCCTAAACCTAAACCTAACCCTAACCCTAACCCTAACCATAACCCTTACCCTAACGCTAACCCTAAACTTAATCTAACCCTAACCCTAACCTTAACCCTAACCGTAACCCTAAACCTTATCTTTACCCTAACCCTAAACCTAACCCTAATCATAACCCTAACCCTACCACCTAAACTGAACTCTAACCCTAACCCTTACCCTACCCCTACCCCTAACCCTAACACTTACCCTTACCCTAACCCTAAACCTTATTCTAACCCCTAACCCTAAACCTTACCCTAACCCTAACCCTAACCCTTAGCCTTACCCTAACCCTAACCCTAACACTAACCCTAACCCTAACCCTTACCCTAAACTTAACACTAATCCTTACTCTAACCCTAACCCTAACCTCAATCTTAAACCTAACCCTAACCTTAACCATTACCCTTACCCTAACCCTAACCCTAACCCTCACCCTTCCCCTAACCCTTACCCTAGCCCTAACCTCAACATTAACCCAAAGCCTAACCCTAACCCTAACCCTAACCCTTACCCTTAACTTAACCTTAAACATAACCCTAACCCTCACACTTCCCCTAAGCCTAACACTAACCTAACACTTACCCTTACCCTAACCCTAACCCTAACCTTAAACCCAACCCTAAACCTAACCATAACCCTAACACTAACACTTACCCTAACCCTAACCCTAACCCTAACACTTACACTTACCCTAACCCTAACCCTTATCCTAACCCTAACCCAAACCTGTAACCTAACCCATAACATTAATCCTAACCCCTAACCCTTACCCTAACCCTAACCCTAAACCTTACCCTTACTCTAACCCTAACCCTAACTCTAACCCTAACCCTAAACCTTACCCTAACCCTAAACATAACCCTTCCTCTAACTCTAACCCTAACCTCAACCCTAACCCTAACCCTAACCCTTACCCTTACCCTAACCCTCACCCTAACCCTAACCCTTACCATATCCCTAACCCTTACCGTAACCCTAACCCTTACACTAAAGTCAACCTTAACCCTAACCCTAACCCTAACACTTACCCTTACGCTAACCCTAACCCTAACCTTAACCCCAACCGTAAACCTAACCCTAAACCTAACCCTAACCATAACGCTTACCCTTATACTAACCCTAACACTTATCCTAACCCTAACCCTAATCCTAACCCAAACCCGTAACCTAACCCATAACATTTATCCTAACCCCTAACCCTAACCCTTACCCTAACCCTAACCCCAACCCTAGTCTTAACCCTAACCCTTACTCTAACCCTAACCCTAACTCTAACTCTAACCCTAAACCTAACCCTTACCCTAACCCTAAACCTAACCCTTCCTCTAACTCTAACCCTAACCTCAACCCTAACCCTAACCCTTACTCTTACCCTAACCCTAAGCCTAACCCTAACCTTACCCTAACCCTAACCCTAACCCTTACCCTAACCCTAACCTCAATCCTAACCTCAACCTTAACCCTAACCCTAACCCTAACCATAACCCTTACCCATACCCTAACCCTAAACGTAACTCTAACCCTGACCCTAACCCTAACCCTAACCCTTACCGTAACCCTAACCCTAATACTAACCCTAAATCTAACCCTAACACTAACCGTAACCCTAACCCTAACCCTAACCCTTCGCCTTACCCTCACCTCAACCTTAACCCTAACCCTAACCCTAACCCTAACCTGAACTTTAACCCTTATCCTTACCCTAACCCTAACCCTAAACCTAACCCTAACCCTAAACCTAACCCTTAACCTTAGACTAACCCTAATCCTAAAAATAACCCTAAACCTTACCTTTACCCTAACCCTAACCCTAAGCTAACCCTAACCCTAACCCTAACCCTAACCCTTACCATTACCCTAACCCTAACCCTAACCCTAACTCTAACGCTTACCCTAACCCTAACACTTACCTTTACCCTAACCCTAACCCTAACCTTAACAATAACCCTAACCCTAACCCTTATCCTTTCCCTAACCCTAACCCTAACCCTAACCCTAAACCTAACCCTTACCCTAACCCTAAACATAAACTAAACCTTAACCCTAACCCTAACACTAACCGTTATCCTTACTCAAACCCTAACCCTAAACCTAACCCTATCCCTAACCCTAAACCTAATCCTAAACCATAATCTTACTCTAACTCTAAACCTAAACCTAACCCTATCCCAAACCCTAAACCTAACCCTAACCCTAATCTTAATGCTAACCCTAACCCTATCCCTAACCCTTACCCTAACACTAACCCTAATCCTAATCCTAATCCTTACCCTAACCCTAACCCTAACTCTAACCCCTACCTTTTCCCTAGCCCTAACCCTAACCCTAACCCTAACCCTTACCCTTAACATAACCCTAAACCTAAACCTAACCCTAACCCTAATCCTAACCCTAAACATAACCTAAACCCTAACCCTAACCCTAACCCTTACCCTAAACCTAACCCTAACCCTAATCCTTACCCTAACAAAATCCCTAACCATAACCATTACCCTTTCCCTAACCCTTACCCTAACTCTAACCCTAACACTTACCCTTAACCTAACCCTAACCCTAATCCTAACCCTAACCCTAACCTTACCCTTACCCTTACCCTAACCCTAAACCTAACCTTAACCACAAAGCTAAACCTAACATTAACCCTAACCCTAACCCTTACCCTAACCCTAACCCTAACCCTAAACCTAACCCTTATCCTAACCCTAACCCTAACCTTAACAACAATAACCCTTAACCTAACCCTAACACTAACCCTAACCCCTAACCCTAACCCTTACCCTAACCATAACCCTAACCCTAACCGCTGACCCTAATCCTAAACCTAACCCTAACCCTAACCCAAACCCCTAAACCCAACCCTAAAATTAACCCTAACCCTTACCCTTATCCTAACCCTAACCCTAACCCTAACACTCACCCTGACCCTAACCCATACCCTAACCCTAACCCTAACCCTAACCCTTAAACTTACCCTAACCCTAACCATAACCCTAACCCTAAACCTTACCCTAAACCTAACCCTAAACGAAAACCTAACTCTAACCCTAACCCTAACCTTAACCCCAACACTAAACCTAAACCTAATCCTAACACTAACCCTTACCCTTACCCTAACCCTAACACTAAACCTAACCCTAACCCTAACTCTAACCCTTACCCTTAACCTAACCCTAATCCTAAACCTTAACCTAACCTTAACCCTAACCTTAACCCTAAACCTTACACTTACTCTAACCCTAAACCTAACCCTAACCCTAACTCTAACCCTAAACCTTACCCTTACCCTAAACCTAAACCTAAACCTAAACCTAATCCTTATCCTAAACCTAACCCCTACCCTAACCTTATCTCCAACACTAAACCTACCCTAACTCTAACCCTAACCCTAACCCTAACCCTAATCCTAACCCTTACCCTAACCCTAACCCTTAACCTACCCCTAACCTCAACCTTAACCCTAACCCTAACCCTAAACCTAACCCTAACCCTATCACTAACCCTAACACTTGCCCTTACCCTAAACATAACCCTAAACCTAACCCTAACCCTAACCCTTATCCCTTACCCTAACCCTAACCCTTACCCTTACCCTTACCCTTACCCTAACCCTAACCCTAACCCTAACACATACACTTAACCTAAGCCTAACCCTAACCCTAAACCTAACCCTAACCCTAACACTAACCCTAACCCTAACCCTAACCCTAACCCTAACCCTAACCCTAACCCTAACCCTAAACCTAACCCTAACCCTATCACTAACCCTAACACTTGCCCTTACCCTAAACATAACCCTAAACCTAACCCTAACCCTAACCCTTATCCCTTACCCTAACCCTAACCCTTACCCTTACCCTTACCCTTACCCTAACCCTAACCCTAACCCTAACACATACACTTAACCTAAGCCTAACCCTAACCCTAAACCTAACCCTAACCCTAACACTAACCCTAACCCTTACCTTAACCCTAACCCTAACCCCTAATCCTAACTCTTACCCTAACACTAACCCTAACCCTTACCTTTCTACTACCCTAACCCTTACCCTAACCCTAACCCTAACCCTTACCCTAACCCTAACCCTTAACCTAACCCTAACCTCAACCTTAACCCTAACCCTAACCCTAAACCTAACCCTAACCCTAACACTAACCCTAACCCTTACCTTAACCCTAACCCTAACCCCTAATCCTAACTCTTACCCTAACACTAACCCTAACCCTTACCTTTCTACTACCCTAACCCTTACCCTAACCCTAACCCTAACCATAATCCTTACCCTAATCCTAACCCTAACCCTAACCCTAACCCTAACCCTTACCCTAACCCTAACCCTTAACCTAACCCTAACCTCAACCTTAACCCTAACCCTAACCCTAAACCTAACACTAACCCTAACACTTGACCTTACCCTAAACATAACCCTAAACCTAAACCTAACCCTAACCCTTATCCCTTACCCTAACCCTAACCCTAACCCTTACCCTTACCCTTACCCTAACCCTAACCCTAACCCTAACACATACACTTAACCTAAGCCTAACCCTAACCCTAAACCTAACCCTAACCCTAACACTAACCCTAACCCTTACCTTAACCCTAACCCTAACACTAATCCTAACTCTTACCCTAACACTAACCCTAACCCTTACCTTTCTACTACCCTAACACTTACCCTAACCCTAACCCTAACCCTTACCCTAACCCTAACCCTTAACCTAACCCTAACCTCAACCTTAACCCTAACCCTAACCCTAAACCTAACCCTAACCCTAACACTAACCCTAACCCTTACCTTAACCCTAACCCTAACCCCTAATCCTAACTCTTACCCTAACACTAACCCTAACCCTTACCTTTCTACTACCCTAACCCTTACCCTAACCCTAACCCTAAACCTAATCCTTACCCTTCCCCTAACCCTAACCCTTACCCTTACCCAACCCTTACCCTAACATTAACCCTAACCCTAACCCTAAACCATAACCCTAACTCTAACTATTATCCTTTCCCTAACCCTAAACCTAACCCTAACCCTAACCCTAAACCTAACCCTTACCTAACCCTAACCCTAAACTTAACCTTAACCCTAACCATAACACTAACCCTTACCCTTACTCTAACCCTAACCCTAAACCTAACCCTATCCCTAACCCTATACCTAACCCTAAACCTTAATCTTATCCTAACCCTAAACCTAAACCTAACCCTAACCGTAACCCCTAACCTAAACCTAACCCTAAACCTTACCCTTACCCTAACCCTAACCCTAATCTTAATGCTAACCCTAACCCTAAACCTAACCCTTACCCTTAACATAACCCTAAACCTAAACTTAACCCTAACCTAATCCTAACCCTAAACGTAACCTTAACCCTAACCCTAACCCTAACCCTTACCCTAAACCTAACCCTAACCCTAATCTTTAACCTAACAATAACCCTAAGCATAACCATTACCCTTTCGCTAACCCTAACCCTAACTCTAAACCTAACACTTACCCTTAACCTAACGCTAACCCTAATCCTAACCCTAACCCTAACCCTTACCCTTACCCTTACCCTAACCGTAAACCTAACCTTAATCCCAAAGCTAAACCTAACCCTAACCCTAACCCTAACCCTTACCCTAACCCTAACCCTAACCCTAACCCTAAAAATAACCCTTATCCTAACCCTAACCCTAACCCTAACCCTTAACCTAACCCTAACACTAACCCTAACACCTAACCCGAACCCTTACCCTAACCATAACACTAACCCTAACCCCTAACCCTAATCCTAAATCTAACCCTAAACCTAACCCTAACCCCTAAACCTAACCCTAACATTAACCCTAACCCTTACCCTTATCCTAACCCTAACTCTAACCCTAACACTCACCCTGACCCTAACCCATTCCCTAAATCTAACCCTAACCCTAAACTTTTTCCTAACCCTAACCCTAACCCTAACCCTAACCGTTAAACTTACCCTAACCCTAACCGTAAGCCTAACCCTAAACCTTACCCTAAACCTAACCCTAAACGAAAACCTAACCCTAACCCTAACCCTAACCCTAACCCTAATCCTAACACTAACCCTAACCCTAACCCTAACCCTAAACCTAACCCTAACCCTAACCCTTACCCTTAACCTAACCCTAACCCTAACCCTAAACCTAACCTTAACCCTAACCTTAACGCTAAACCTTACACTTGCTCTAACCCTAACCCTAACCCTTAACCTTATCCTAACCCTAACCTTAACCCTAAACCTTACCCTTACCCTAAACCTAACCCTAACCCATACATTAACCCTAACCCTAACCGTAACCTTATCTCCAACACTAAACCTAACCCTAAACCTAACCCTTAGCCTTACCCTAACCCTAACCCTAAACCTAACCGTATCCCTAACCCTAACCCTAATTCTTACCCTTACCCTAACCCTAACCCTAACCCTAAACCTAACCTTAACCCTAAGCTTAACCCTAACACTAACACTTACTCTAACCTTAACCCTAATCCTCAACCTAACCCTAACCCTAACCCTAACCCTAAACCGTACCCTAAAACTAAGCCTAACCCTAACCCTAACCCTTATCCTTACCCTAACCCTAAACCTAACCCTATCCCTAACCCTAACCCTTACCCTTACCGTAACCCTAACCCTAACCCTAACCCTAAACCGTACCCTAACACTAAGCCTAACCCTAACCCTAACCCTTAACCTTATCCTAACCCTAACCCTAACCCTAAACCTTACCCTTACCCTAAACCTAACCCTAACCCTAACCCTAACCCTAAACCTTACCCTTACCATAAACCTAACCCTAACCCAAACCCTAATCCTAACCCTAACCCTAAACTGAACCCTAAACCTAACCGTAACTCTAACCCTATCCCTTACCCTTACACTAAACCTAACCCTAAACATTAACCTTACCGTAAACCTAACCCTAAACCTAACCCTAACCCTAACCCCTAAACCTAACCGTAACCATAACCCTAACCCTATCCCTTACCCTTACTAACCCTAACCTTAATGTTAACCCTAACCCTAACCCTTACCCTTAACCTAACCCTAAACCTAACCCTAACCCTAATCCTAACCCTAAACATAACCTTAACCCTAACCCTAACCCTAACCCTAACCCTTACCCTAAACCTAACCCTAACCCTAATCCTTATCCTAACCCTAACCCTAACCCTAACCCTTACCCTTTCCCTAACCCTAAACCTAACCCTAAACATAACCTTAACCCTAACCCTAACCCTAACCCTAAACCGTACCCTAAACCTAACCCTAACCCTAACCCTTACCCTAACCCTAACCCTAACCTCAACCTTAACCCTAACCCTAACTCTAACCCTTACCCTTTCCCTAAGCCTAACACTAACTCTAACCTTAACCCTAACCCTAACCCTTACCCTAACCCTAACACTTACCCTTACCTTTACCCTAAACCTAAACTTAAACCTAACCCTAACCCTAACCCTAACACTTACCCTTACCCTAACCAAACACTAAACCTAACCCTAACCCTAACCCTAACACCTACCCTTACCCTAAACCTAACCCTAAACCTAACCGTAACCCTAACCCTTATCCCTTACCCTAACCCTAACCCTTACCCTTACCCTTACCCTAACCGTAACCTAACCCTAACACAAACACTTAACCTAAACCTAACCCTAACCCTTATCCTAACCCTAACCCTAACATTAACCCTAACCCTTACCTTAACCCTAACCCTAACCCCTAATTCTAACTCTTATCCTAACACTAAACCTAACCCTTACCCTTCAACTAACCCTAACCCTTAAGCTAACCCTAACCCTAACCCTAACCCTAAGCCTTACCCTTCCCCTAACCGTAACCCTTACCCTTACCCAAACCTAACCCTAACATTAACCCTAACCCTAACCCTAAATCTAACCTTAACCCTAACCCTTATCCTTTCCCTAACCCTATCCCTTACCCTAACCATAATCCTATCCCTCACCCTAAACCTAACCCTTACCCTAACCCTAACACTAAGCCTAACCCAAACCCTTACCCTTACCTTAACCTAACCATAACCCTAACCCTAACCCTTATCCTTTCCTTAACCCTAACCTTAACCCTAACCCTAAATCTAACCCTTACCCTAACCCTAACCCTAAACTTAACCTTAACCCTAACCCTAACACTAACCCTTACCCTTACTCTAACCCTAATCCTAAACCTAACCCTATCCCTAACCCTATACCTAATTTTAAAACCTTAATCCTATCCTAATCCTAAACCTAAACCTAACCCTAACCCTAACCCCTAACCCCTAACCTAAACCTAACCCTAAACCTTACCCTTACCCTAACCCTAACCCTAATCTTAATGCTAACCCTATCCCTAACACTAACCCTTACCCTTAACATAACCCTAAACCTTAACCTAACCCTAACCCTAATCCTTACCCTAACAATAACCCTAACCATAACCATTACCCTTTCCATAACCCTAACCCTAACTCTAACCCTAACCCTTACCCTTACCCTTACCCTAACCCTAAACCTAACCTTAACCCCAAAGCTAAACCTAACCCTAACCCTAACCCTAACCCTTACCCTAACCCTAACCCTAAACCTAAACCTAACCCTTATCCTAAACCTAACCCTAACCCTTAACCTAACCCTAACACTAACCCTAACCCCTAACTCTAACACTTACCCTAACCATAACCCTAACCCTAACCCCTAACCCTAATCCTAAACCTAACCCTAACCCTAAACCTAACACCTAAACCTAACACCAACATTAACTCTAACCCTTACCTTTATCCTAACCCTAACCCTAACCCTAACACTCACCCTGAACAAAACCCATACCCTAACCCTAACCCTAACCCTAACCTTTACCCTAACCCTAATCCTAACCCTAACCCTAACCCTTAGGCTTACCCTAACCCTAACCCTAACCCTAAACCTAACTTTAACCCTAACCTTAACCCTAAAAATTACACTTACTCTAACCCTAACCCTAAACCTAAACCTAAACCTAACCCTAACCCTAGCCCTAACCCGTACCGTAACAATAACCCTAACCCTAAACCTAACCCTTATCCTTACCCTAACCCTAATCCTAACCCTAACCCTTACCCTTACCCTAACCCTAACCCTAACCCTAACCCTAAACCCTAACCCTAACCCTAAACCTTACCCTTACCATAAACCTAACACTAACCCAAACAATAACCCTAACCCTAACCCTAAACTGAACCCTAAACTTAACCGTAACTCTAACCCTAACGCTTACCCTTACACTAAACCTAACCCTAACCATAATCCTTACCCTAATCCTAACCCTAACCCTAACCCTAACCCTAACCCTTACCCTAACCCTAACCCTTAACCTAACCCTAACCTCAACCTTAACCCTAACCCTAACCCTAAACCTAACACTAACCCTAACACTTGACCTTACCCTAAACATAACCCTAAACCTAAACCTAACCCTAACCCTTATCCCTTACCCTAACCCTAACCCTAACCCTTACCCTTACCCTTACCCTTACCCTAACCCTAACCCTAACCCTAACACATACACTTAACCTAAGCCTAACCCTAACCCTAAACCTAACCCTAACCCTAACACTAACCCTAACCCTTACCTTAACCCTAACCCTAACACTAATCCTAACTCTTACCCTAACACTAACCCTAACCCTTACCTTTCTACTACCCTAACACTTACCCTAACCCTAACCCTAACCCTTACCCTAACCCTAACCCTTAACCTAACCCTAACCTCAACCTTAACCCTAACCCTAACCCTAAACCTAACCCTAACCCTAACACTAACCCTAACCCTTACCTTAACAATAACCCTAACCCCTAATCCTAACTCTTACCCTAACACTAACCCTAACCCTTACCTTTCTACTACCCTAACCCTTACCCTAACCCTAACCCTAAACCTAATCCTTACCCTTCCCCTAACCCTAACCCTTACCCTTACCCAACCCTTACCCTAACATTAACCCTAACCCTAACCCTAAACCATAACCCTAACTCTAACTATTATCCTTTCCCTAACCCTAAACCTAACCCTAACCCTAACCCTAAACCTAACCCTTACCTAACCCTAACCCTAAACTTAACCTTAACCCTAACCATAACACTAACCCTTACCCTTACTCTAACCCTAACCCTAAACCTAACCCTATGCCTAACCCTATACCTAACCCTAAACCTTAATCTTATCCTAACCCTAAACCTAAACCTAACCCTAACCGTAACCCCTAACCTAAACCTAACCCTAAACCTTACCCTTACCCTAACCCTAACCCTAATCTTAATGCTAACCCTAACCCTAAACCTAACCCTTACCCTTAACATAACCCTAAACCTAAACTTAACCCTAACCTAATCCTAACCCTAAACGTAACCTTAACCCTAACCCTAACCCTAACCCTTACCCTAAACCTAACCCTAACCCTAATCTTTAACCTAACAATAACCCTAAGCATAACCATTACCCTTTCGCTAACCCTAACCCTAACTCTAAACCTAACACTTACCCTTAACCTAACGCTAACCCTAATCCTAACCCTAACCCTAACCCTTACCCTTACCCTTACCCTAACCGTAAACCTAACCTTAATCCCAAAGCTAAACCTAACCCTAACCCTAACCCTAACCCTTACCCTAACCCTAACCCTAACCCTAACCCTAAAAATAACCCTTATCCTAACCCTAACCCTAACCCTAACCCTTAACCTAACCCTAACACTAACCCTAACACCTAACCCGAACCCTTACCCTAACCATAACACTAACCCTAACCCCTAACCCTAATCCTAAATCTAACCCTAAACCTAACCCTAACCCCTAAACCTAACCCTAACATTAACCCTAACCCTTACCCTTATCCTAACCCTAACTCTAACCCTAACACTCACCCTGACCCTAACCCATTCCCTAAATCTAACCCTAACCCTAAACTTTTTCCTAACCCTAACCCTAACCCTAACCCTAACCGTTAAACTTACCCTAACCCTAACCGTAAGCCTAACCCTAAACCTTACCCTAAACCTAACCCTAAACGAAAACCTAACCCTAACCCTAACCCTAACCCTAACCCTAATCCTAACACTAACCCTAACCCTAACCCTAACCCTAAACCTAACCCTAACCCTAACCCTTACCCTTAACCTAACCCTAACCCTAACCCTAAACCTAACCTTAACCCTAACCTTAACGCTAAACCTTACACTTGCTCTAACCCTAACCCTAACCCTTAACCTTATCCTAACCCTAACCTTAACCCTAAACCTTACCCTTACCCTAAACCTAACCCTAACCCATACATTAACCCTAACCCTAACCGTAACCTTATCTCCAACACTAAACCTAACCCTAAACCTAACCCTTAGCCTTACCCTAACCCTAACCCTAAACCTAACCGTATCCCTAACCCTAACCCTAATTCTTACCCTTACCCTAACCCTAACCCTAACCCTAAACCTAACCTTAACCCTAAGCTTAACCCTAACACTAACACTTACTCTAACCTTAACCCTAATCCTCAACCTAACCCTAACCCTAACCCTAACCCTAAACCGTACCCTAAAACTAAGCCTAACCCTAACCCTAACCCTTATCCTTACCCTAACCCTAAACCTAACCCTATCCCTAACCCTAACCCTTACCCTTACCGTAACCCTAACCCTAACCCTAACCCTAAACCGTACCCTAACACTAAGCCTAACCCTAACCCTAACCCTTAACCTTATCCTAACCCTAACCCTAACCCTAAACCTTACCCTTACCCTAAACCTGACCCTAACCCTAACCCTAACCCTAAACCTTACCCTTACCATAAACCTAACCCTAACCCAAACCCTAATCCTAACCCTAACCCTAAACTGAACCCTAAACCTAACCGTAACTCTAACCCTATCCCTTACCCTTACACTAAACCTAACCCTAAACATTAACCTTACCGTAAACCTAACCCTAAACCTAACCCTAACCCTAACCCCTAAACCTAACCGTAACCATAACCCTAACCCTATCCCTTACCCTTACTAACCCTAACCTTAATGTTAACCCTAACCCTAACCCTTACCCTTAACCTAACCCTAAACCTAACCCTAACCCTAATCCTAACCCTAAACATAACCTTAACCCTAACCCTAACCCTAACCCTAACCCTTACCCTAAACCTAACCCTAACCCTAATCCTTATCCTAACCCTAACCCTAACCCTAACCCTTACCCTTTCCCTAACCCTAAACCTAACCCTAAACATAACCTTAACCCTAACCCTAACCGTAACCCTAAACCGTACCCTAAACCTAACCCTAACCCTAACCCTTACCCTAACCCTAACCCTAACCTCAACCTTAACCCTAACCCTAACTCTAACCCTTACCCTTTCCCTAAGCCTAACACTAACTCTAACCTTAACCCTAACCCTAACCCTTACCCTAACCCTAACACTTACCCTTACCTTTACCCTAAACCTAAACTTAAACCTAACCCTAACCCTAACCCTAACACTTACCCTTACCCTAACCAAACACTAAACCTAACCCTAACCCTAACCCTAACACCTACCCTTACCCTAAACCTAACCCTAAACCTAACCCTAACCCTAACCCTAATCCTAACCCTAACTTAACGCTTACCCTTACACTAACCCTAACCCTTATCCTAACCCTAACCCTAATCCTAACCCAAACCCGTAACCTAACCCATAACATTAATCCTAACCCCTAACCCTAACCCTTACCCTAACCCTAACCCCAACCTTAGTCTTAAACCTAATACTTACTCTAACCCTAAACCTAACTCTAACTCTAACCCTAAACTAACCCTTACCCTAACCCTAAACCTAACCCTTCCTCTAACTCTAACCCAAACCTCAACCATAACCCTAACCCTAACCCTAACCCTTACTCTTACCATAACCCTAACCCTAAACCTAACCCTTACCCTAACCCAAACCCTAACCCTTACCCTAACCCTAACCTTAATCCTAACCTCAACCTTAACCCTAACCCTAACCCTAACCCTTACCTTACCCTAACCCTAACCCTAACTCTAACCCTGACCCTAACCCTAACCCTAACCCTTACCGTAACCCTAACCCTAATTCTAACCCTAAATCTAACCCTAACACTAACCGTAACCCTAACCCTAACCCTAAACCTAACCCTAACCCTTAACCTTACCTTCACCTCAACCTTAACCCTAACCCTAACCCTAACCTGAACTTTAACCCTTATCCTTACCCTACCCCTAACCCTAAATCTAACCCTAACCCTAACCTTAACCCTAACCCTTACCCTTACCCTAACCCTAACCCTAACCCTAACTCTAACACTTACCCTAACCCTAACACTTACCTTTACCCTAACCCTAACCCTAACCTTAACCATAAAGATAACCCTAACCCTACCCCTTACCCTAACCCTAACCCTAAACCTAACCCGAATCCTAACCCTGTCCCTAAACCTAACACTAACCCTAAACCCTAACCCTAAAAGTAACCCTAACACTAACCCTAACCCTAACCCTTACCCTTACCCTTACCCTAACCCTAACCCTAACCGTAACCCTAACCCTAACCCTAATCCTAACCCTTACCATAAACCTAACCCTAACCCTAATCCTTGCCCTAACCTTAAACCTAACCCTAAACCTTACCCTTTACCTAACCCTAACCCTAACCCTTACCCTTACCCTAACCCTAACCCTAACCCTTACCCTAACCCTAACCCTAACCCTAACCCTAACCCTTACACTTACTCTAACTCTAAGCCTAACCCTAATCCTAACCCTAAACATAACCCTAACCATAACCATAACCTCAACCTTAACGCTAAACCTAACCCTAACCCTAACACTTGCCAAAACACTAAGCTTAACCCTAACCCTAACCCTAATGTTAACCCTTACCCTAACCCTAACCCTAATCCTAACCCTAAACCTAAACCTAACCCTAACTTTGACCCTAACCCAAACCCTAAACCTAACCTAACACTTACCCTTGCCCTAACCCTAACCCTAACCTTAACCCCAACCCTAAACCTAACCCTAACCCTCACCCTTACCCTAACCCTAACCCTAAACTTAACCCTAACCCTTACCTTTAACCTCACCCTAAACTTAACCCTAACCCTAACCCTAACCTTAACTCTAACATTTACCCTTACTCTAACCCTAACCCTAAAACTAACCCTAACCCTAAACCAAACCCTTACCATTACCCTAAACCTTAACCTAACCCTAACACTTACCCTTACCCTAACCCTAACACTAACTTTAACCCTAACCCTTAAGGTTACCCTAACCCTAACCGTAAACCTAACCCTAACCCTAACGCTTACCCTAACCCTAACCCTAACCCTAACCCTATCCCTAACACATAACCTTACCCTAACCCTAATCCTAACCCTAACCCTAACCCAAAGCCTAACCCTAATCCTAAACCTAACCCTAACCCTAAGCATAACCCTAACCCTAAACCTAAACCTAACCCTAACCCTAACCCTAACCATAACCCTTACCCTAACGCTAACCCTAAACTTAATCTAACCCTAACCCTAACCTTAACCCTAACCGTAACCCTAAACCTTACCTTTACCCTAACCCTAAACCTAACCCTAATCATAACCCTAACCCTACCACCTAAACTGAACTCTAACCCTAAACCTTACCCTACCCCTACCCCTAACCCTAACACTTACCCTTACCCTAACCCTAAACCTTATTCTAACCCCTAACCCTAAACCTTACCCTAACCCTAACCCTAACCCTTAGCCTTACCCTAACCCTAACCCTAACACTAACCCTAACCCTAACCCTTACCCTAAACTTAACACTAATCCTTACTCTAACCCTAACCCTAACCTCAATCTTAAACCTAACCCTAACCTTAACCATTACCCTTACCCTAACCCTAACCCTAACCCTCACCCTTCCCCTAACCCTTACCCTAGCCCTAACCTCAACATTAACCCAAAGCCTAACCCTAACCCTAACCCTAACCCTTACCCTTAACTTAACCTTAAACATAACCCTAACCCTCACACTTCCCCTAAGCCTAACACTAACCTAACACTTACCCTTACCCTAACCCTAACCCTAACCTTAAACCCAACCCTAAACCTAACCATAACCCTAACACTAACACTTACCCTAACCCTAACCCTAACCCTAACACTTACACTTACCCTAACCCTAACCCTTATCCTAACCCTAACCCAAACCTGTAACCTAACCCATAACATTAATCCTAACCCCTAACCCTTACCCTAACCCTAACCCTAAACCTTACCCTTACTCTAACCCTAACCCTAACTCTAACCCTAACCCTAAACCTTACCCTAACCCTAAACATAACCCTTCCTCTAACTCTAACCCTAACCTCAACCCTAACCCTAACCCTAACCCTTACCCTTACCCTAACCCTCACCCTAACCCTAACCCTTACCATATCCCTAACCCTTACCGTAACCCTAACCCTTACCCTAAAGTCAACCTTAACCCTAACCCTAACCCTAACACTTACCCTTACGCTAACCCTAACCCTAACCTTAACCCCAACCGTAAACCTAACCCTAAACCTAACCCTAACCATAACGCTTACCCTTATACTAACCCTAACACTTATCCTAACCCTAACCCTAATCCTAACCCAAACCCGTAACCTAACCCATAACATTTATCCTAACCCCTAACCCTAACCCTTACCCTAACCCTAACCCCAACCCTAGTCTTAACCCTAACCCTTACTCTAACCCTAACCCTAACTCTAACTCTAACCCTAAACCTAACCCTTACCCTAACCCTAAACCTAACCCTTCCTCTAACTCTAACCCTAACCTCAACCCTAACCCTAACCCTTACTCTTACCCTAACCCTAAGCCTAACCCTAACCTTACCCTAACCCTAACCCTAACCCTTACCCTAACCCTAACCTCAATCCTAACCTCAACCTTAACCCTAACCCTAACCCTAACCATAACCCTTACCCATACCCTAACCCTAAACGTAACTCTAACCCTGACCCTAACCCTAACCCTAACCCTTACCGTAACCCTAACCCTAATACTAACCCTAAATCTAACCCTAACACTAACCGTAACCCTAACCCTAACCCTAACCCTTCGCCTTACCCTCACCTCAACCTTAACCCTAACCCTAACCCTAACCCTAACCTGAACTTTAACCCTTATCCTTACCCTAACCCTAACCCTAAACCTAACCCTAACCCTAAACCTAACCCTTAACCTTAGACTAACCCTAATCCTAAAAATAACCCTAAACCTTACCTTTACCCTAACCCTAACCCTAAGCTAACCCTAACCCTAACCCTAACCCTAACCCTTACCCTTACCCTAACCCTAACCCTAACCCTAACTCTAACGCTTACCCTAACCCTAACACTTACCTTTACCCTAACCCTAACCCTAACCTTAACAATAACCCTAACCCTAACCCTTATCCTTTCCCTAACCCTAACCCTAACCCTAACCCTAAACCTAACCCTTACCCTAACCCTAAACATAAACTAAACCTTAACCCTAACCCTAACACTAACCGTTATCCTTACTCTAACCCTAACCCTAAACCTAACCCTATCCCTAACCCTAAACCTAATCCTAAACCATAATCTTACCCTAACTCTAAACCTAAACCTAACCCTATCCCAAACCCTAAACCTAACCCTAACCCTAATCTTAATGCTAACCCTAACCCTATCCCTAACCCTTACCCTAACACTAACCCTAATCCTAATCCTAATCCTTACCCTAACCCTAACCCTAACTCTAACCCCTACCTTTTCCCTAGCCCTAACCCTAACCCTAACCCTAACCCTTACCCTTAACATAACCCTAAACCTAAACCTAACCCTAACCCTAATCCTAACCCTAAACATAACCTAAACCCTAACCCTAACCCTAACCCTTACCCTAAACCTAACCCTAACCCTAATCCTTACCCTAACAAAATCCCTAACCATAACCATTACCCTTTCCCTAACCCTTACCCTAACTCTAACCCTAACACTTACCCTTAACCTAACCCAAACCCTAATCCTAACCCTAACCCTAACCTTACCCTTACCCTTACCCTAACCCTAAACCTAACCTTAACCACAAAGCTAAACCTAACATTAACCCTAACCCTAACCCTTAACCTAACCCTAACCCTAACCCTAAACCTAACCCTTATCCTAACCCTAACCCTAACCTTAACAACAATAACCCTTAACCTAACCCTAACACTAACCCTAACCCCTAACCCTAACCCTTACCCTAACCATAACCCTAACCCTAACCGCTGACCCTAATCCTAAACCTAACCCTAACCCTAACCCAAACCCCTAAACCCAACCCTAAAATTAACCCTAACCCTTACCCTTATCCTAACCCTAACCCTAACCCTAACACTCACCCTGACCCTAACCCATACCCTAACCCTAACCCTAACCCTAACCCTTAAACTTACCCTAACCCTAACCATAACCCTAACCCTAAACCTTACCCTAAACCTAACCCTAAACGAAAACCTAACTCTAACCCTAACCCTAACCTTAACCCCAACACTAAACCTAAACCTAATCCTAACACTAACCCTTACCCTTACCCTAACCCTAACACTAAACCTAACCCTAACCCTAACTCTAACCCTTACCCTTAACCTAACCCTAATCCTAAACCTTAACCTAACCTTAACCCTAACCTTAACCCTAAACCTTACACTTACTCTAACCCTAAACCTAACCCTAACCCTAACTCTAACCCTAAACCTTACCCTTACCCTAAACCTAAACCTAAACCTAAACCTAATCCTTATCCTAAACCTAACCCCTACCCTAACCTTATCTCCAACACTAAACCTACCCTAACTCTAACCCTAACCCTAACCCTAACCCTAATCCTAACCCTTACCCTAACCCTAACCCTTAACCTACCCCTAACCTCAACCTTAACCCTAACCCTAACCCTAAACCTAACCCTAACCCTATCACTAACCCTAACACTTGCCCTTACCCTAAACATAACCCTAAACCTAACCCTAACCCTAACCCTTATCCCTTACCCTAACCCTAACCCTTACCCTTACCCTTACCCTTACCCTAACCCTAACCCTAACCCTAACACATACACTTAACCTAAGCCTAACCCTAACCCTAAACCTAACCCTAACCCTAACACTAACCCTAACCCTTACCTTAACCCTAACCCTAACCCTAATCCTTACCCTAACAAAATCCCTAACCATAACCATTACCCTTTCCCTAACCCTTACCCTAACTCTAACCCTAACACTTACCCTTAACCTAACCCTAACCCTAATCCTAACCCTAACCCTAACCTTACCCTTACCCTTACCCTAACCCTAAACCTAACCTTAACCACAAAGCTAAACCTAACATTAACCCTAACCCTAACCCTTACCCTAACCCTAACCCTAACCCTAAACCTAACCCTTATCCTAACCCTAACCCTAACCTTAACAACAATAACCCTTAACCTAACCCTAACACTAACCCTAACCCCTAACCCTAACCCTTACCCTAACCATAACCCTAACCCTAACCGCTGACCCTAATCCTAAACCTAACCCTAACCCTAACCCAAACCCCTAAACCCAACCCTAAAATTAACCCTAACCCTTACCCTTATCCTAACCCTAACCCTAACCCTAACACTCACCCTGACCCTAACCCATACCCTAACCCTAACCCTAACCCTAACCCTTAAACTTACCCTAACCCTAACCATAACCCTAACCCTAAACCTTACCCTAAACCTAACCCTAAACGAAAACCTAACTCTAACCCTAACCCTAACCTTAACCCCAACACTAAACCTAAACCTAATCCTAACACTAACCCTTACCCTTACCCTAACCCTAACACTAAACCTAACCCTAACCCTAACTCTAACCCTTACCCTTAACCTAACCCTAATCCTAAACCTTAACCTAACCTTAACCCTAACCTTAACCCTAAACCTTACACTTACTCTAACCCTAAACCTAACCCTAACCCTAACTCTAACCCTAAACCTTACCCTTACCCTAAACCTAAACCTAAACCTAAACCTAATCCTTATCCTAAACCTAACCCCTACCCTAACCTTATCTCCAACACTAAACCTACCCTAACTCTAACCCTAACCCTAACCCTAACCCTAATCCTAACCCTTACCCTAACCCTAACCCTTAACCTACCCCTAACCTCAACCTTAACCCTAACCCTAACCCTAAACCTAACCCTAACCCTATCACTAACCCTAACACTTGCCCTTACCCTAAACATAACCCTAAACCTAACCCTAACCCTAACCCTTATCCCTTACCCTAACCCTAACCCTTACCCTTACCCTTACCCTTACCCTAACCCTAACCCTAACCCTAACACATACACTTAACCTAAGCCTAACCCTAACCCTAAACCTAACCCTAACCCTAACACTAACCCTAACCCTTACCTTAACCCTAACCCTAACCCCTAATCCTAACTCTTACCCTAACACTAACCCTAACCCTTACCTTTCTACTACCCTAACCCTTACCCTAACCCTAACCCTAACCCTTACCCTAACCCTAACCCTTAACCTAACCCTAACCTCAACCTTAACCCTAACCCTAACCCTAAACCTAACCCTAACCCTAACACTAACCCTAACCCTTACCTTAACCCTAACCCTAACCCCTAATCCTAACTCTTACCCTAACACTAACCCTAACCCTTACCTTTCTACTACCCTAACCCTTACCCTAACCCTAACCCTAACCATAATCCTTACCCTAATCCTAACCCTAACCCTAACCCTAACCCTAACCCTTACCCTAACCCTAACCCTTAACCTAACCCTAACCTCAACCTTAACCCTAACCCTAACCCTAAAGCTAACACTAACCCTAACACTTGACCTTACCCTAAACATAACCCTAAACCTAAACCTAACCCTAACCCTTATCCCTTACCCTAACCCTAACCCTAACCCTTACCCTTACCCTTACCCTAACCCTAACCCTAACCCTAACACATACACTTAACCTAAGCCTAACCCTAACCCTAAACCTAACCCTAACCCTAACACTAACCCTAACCCTTACCTTAACCCTAACCCTAACACTAATCCTAACTCTTACCCTAACACTAACCCTAACCCTTACCTTTCTACTACCCTAACACTTACCCTAACCCTAACCCTAACCCTTACCCTAACCCTAACCCTTAACCTAACCCTAACCTCAACCTTAACCCTAACCCTAACCCTAAACCTAACCCTAACCCTAACACTAACCCTAACCCTTACCTTAACCCTAACCCTAACCCCTAATCCTAACTCTTACCCTAACACTAACCCTAACCCTTACCTTTCTACTACCCTAACCCTTACCCTAACCCTAACCCTAAACCTAATCCTTACCCTTCCCCTAACCCTAACCCTTACCCTTACCCAACCCTTACCCTAACATTAACCCTAACCCTAACCCTAAACCATAACCCTAACTCTAACTATTATCCTTTCCCTAACCCTAAACCTAACCCTAACCCTAACCCTAAACCTAACCCTTACCTAACCCTAACCCTAAACTTAACCTTAACCCTAACCATAACACTAACCCTTACCCTTACTCTAACCCTAACCCTAAACCTAACCCTATCCCTAACCCTATACCTAACCCTAAACCTTAATCTTATCCTAACCCTAAACCTAAACCTAACCCTAACCGTAACCCCTAACCTAAACCTAACCCTAAACCTTACCCTTACCCTAACCCTAACCCTAATCTTAATGCTAACCCTAACCCTAAACCTAACCCTTACCCTTAACATAACCCTAAACCTAAACTTAACCCTAACCTAATCCTAACCCTAAACGTAACCTTAACCCTAACCCTAACCCTAACCCTTACCCTAAACCTAACCCTAACCCTAATCTTTAACCTAACAATAACCCTAAGCATAACCATTACCCTTTCGCTAACCCTAACCCTAACTCTAAACCTAACACTTACCCTTAACCTAACGCTAACCCTAATCCTAACCCTAACCCTAACCCTTACCCTTACCCTTACCCTAACCGTAAACCTAACCTTAATCCCAAAGCTAAACCTAACCCTAACCCTAACCCTAACCCTTACCCTAACCCTAACCCTAACCCTAACCCTAAAAATAACCCTTATCCTAACCCTAACCCTAACCCTAACCCTTAACCTAACCCTAACACTAACCCTAACACCTAACCCGAACCCTTACCCTAACCATAACACTAACCCTAACCCCTAACCCTAATCCTAAATCTAACCCTAAACCTAACCCTAACCCCTAAACCTAACCCTAACATTAACCCTAACCCTTACCCTTATCCTAACCCTAACTCTAACCCTAACACTCACCCTGACCCTAACCCATTCCCTAAATCTAACCCTAACCCTAAACTTTTTCCTAACCCTAACCCTAACCCTAACCCTAACCGTTAAACTTACCCTAACCCTAACCGTAAGCCTAACCCTAAACCTTACCCTAAACCTAACCCTAAACGAAAACCTAACCCTAACCCTAACCCTAACCCTAACCCTAATCCTAACACTAACCCTAACCCTAACCCTAACCCTAAACCTAACCCTAACCCTAACCCTTACCCTTAACCTAACCCTAACCCTAACCCTAAACCTAACCTTAACCCTAACCTTAACGCTAAACCTTACACTTGCTCTAACCCTAACCCTAACCCTTAACCTTATCCTAACCCTAACCTTAACCCTAAACCTTACCCTTACCCTAAACCTAACCCTAACCCATACATTAACCCTAACCCTAACCGTAACCTTATCTCCAACACTAAACCTAACCCTAAACCTAACCCTTAGCCTTACCCTAACCCTAACCCTAAACCTAACCGTATCCCTAACCCTAACCCTAATTCTTACCCTTACCCTAACCCTAAGCCTAACCCTAAACCTAACCTTAACCCTAAGCTTAACCCTAACACTAACACTTACTCTAACCTTAACCCTAATCCTCAACCTAACCCTAACCCTAACCCTAACCCTAAACCGTACCCTAAAACTAAGCCTAACCCTAACCCTAACCCTTATCCTTACCCTAACCCTAAACCTAACCCTATCCCTAACCCTAACCCTTACCCTTACCGTAACCCTAACCCTAACCCTAACCCTAAACCGTACCCTAACACTAAGCCTAACCCTAACCCTAACCCTTAACCTTATCCTAACCCTAACCCTAACCCTAAACCTTACCCTTACCCTAAACCTGACCCTAACCCTAACCCTAACCCTAAACCTTACCCTTACCATAAACCTAACCCTAACCCAAACCCTAATCCTAACCCTAACCCTAAACTGAACCCTAAACCTAACCGTAACTCTAACCCTATCCCTTACCCTTACACTAAACCTAACCCTAAACATTAACCTTACCGTAAACCTAACCCTAAACCTAACCCTAACCCTAACCCCTAAACCTAACCGTAACCATAACCCTAACCCTATCCCTTACCCTTACTAACCCTAACCTTAATGTTAACCCTAACCCTAACCCTTACCCTTAACCTAACCCTAAACCTAACCCTAACCCTAATCCTAACCCTAAACATAACCTTAACCCTAACCCTAACCCTAACCCTAACCCTTACCCTAAACCTAACCCTAACCCTAATCCTTATCCTAACCCTAACCCTAACCCTAACCCTTACCCTTTCCCTAACCCTAAACCTAACCCTAAACATAACCTTAACCCTAACCCTAACCGTAACCCTAAACCGTACCCTAAACCTAACCCTAACCCTAACCCTTACCCTAACCCTAACCCTAACCTCAACCTTAACCCTAACCCTAACTCTAACCCTTACCCTTTCCCTAAGCCTAACACTAACTCTAACCTTAACCCTAACCCTAACCCTTACCCTAACCCTAACACTTACCCTTACCTTTACCCTAAACCTAAACTTAAACCTAACCCTAACCCTAACCCTAACACTTACCCTTACCCTAACCAAACACTAAACCTAACCCTAACCCTAACCCTAACACCTACCCTTACCCTAAACCTAACCCTAAACCTAACCGTAACCCTAACCCTTATCCCTTACCCTAACCCTAACCCTTACCCTTACCCTTACCCTAACCGTAACCTAACCCTAACACAAACACTTAACCTAAACCTAACCCTAACCCTTATCCTAACCCTAACCCTAACATTAACCCTAACCCTTACCTTAACCCTAACCCTAACCCCTAATTCTAACTCTTATCCTAACACTAAACCTAACCCTTACCCTTCAACTAACCCTAACCCTTAAGCTAACCCTAACCCTAACCCTAACCCTAAGCCTTACCCTTCCCCTAACCGTAACCCTTACCCTTACCCAAACCTAACCCTAACATTAACCCTAACCCTAACCCTAAATCTAACCTTAACCCTAACCCTTATCCTTTCCCTAACCCTATCCCTTACCCTAACCATAATCCTATCCCTCACCCTAAACCTAACCCTTACCCTAACCCTAACACTAAGCCTAACCCAAACCCTTACCCTTACCTTAACCTAACCATAACCCTAACCCTAACCCTTATCCTTTCCTTAACCCTAACCTTAACCCTAACCCTAAATCTAACCCTTACCCTAACCCTAACCCTAAACTTAACCTTAACCCTAACCCTAACACTAACCCTTACCCTTACTCTAACCCTAATCCTAAACCTAACCCTATCCCTAACCCTATACCTAATTTTAAAACCTTAATCCTATCCTAATCCTAAACCTAAACCTAACCCTAACCCTAACCCCTAACCCCTAACCTAAACCTAACCCTAAACCTTACCCTTACCCTAACCCTAACCCTAATCTTAATGCTAACCCTATCCCTAACACTAACCCTTACCCTTAACATAACCCTAAACCTTAACCTAACCCTAACCCTAATCCTTACCCTAACAATAACCCTAACCATAACCATTACCCTTTCCATAACCCTAACCCTAACTCTAACCCTAACCCTTACCCTTACCCTTACCCTAACCCTAAACCTAACCTTAACCCCAAAGCTAAACCTAACCCTAACCCTAACCCTAACCCTTACCCTAACCCTAACCCTAAACCTAAACCTAACCCTTATCCTAAACCTAACCCTAACCCTTAACCTAACCCTAACACTAACCCTAACCCCTAACTCTAACACTTACCCTAACCATAACCCTAACCCTAACCCCTAACCCTAATCCTAAACCTAACCCTAACCCTAAACCTAACACCTAAACCTAACACTAACATTAACTCTAACCCTTACCTTTATCCTAACCCTAACCCTAACCCTAACACTCACCCTGAACAAAACCCATACCCTAACCCTAACCCTAACCCTAACCTTACCCTAACCCTAATCCTAACCCTAACCCTAACCCTTAGGCTTACCCTAACCCTAACCCTAACCCTAAACCTAACTTTAACCCTAACCTTAACCCTAAAAATTACACTTACTCTAACCCTATCCCTAAACCTAAACCTAAACCTAACCCTAACCCTAGCCCTAACCCGTACCGTAACAATAACCCTAACCCTAAACCTAACCCTTATCCTTACCCTAACCCTAATCCTAACCCTAACCCTTACCCTTACCCTAACCCTAACCCTAACCCTAACCCTAAACCCTAACCCTAACCCTAAACCTTACCCTTACCATAAACCTAACACTAACCCAAACAATAACCCTAACCCTAACCCTAAACTGAACCCTAAACTTAACCGTAACTCTAACCCTAACGCTTACCCTTACACTAAACCTAACCCTAACCATTACCCTTACCCTAAACCTAACCCTAAACCTAACCCTAACCCTAACCCCTAAACCTAACCGTAAACGTAACCCTAACCCTATCACTGAACCTAACCCTAAACCTAAACCTAACCCTAACCCTAACCCTGACCCTTACCCTTTCCCTAACCCTAACCCTAACTCTAAACCTAACCCTAACCCTAACCCTTACCCTTAACCTAACCCTTACCCTAACCCTAACAAAAAACCTTACTCTAACCCTAACCCTAACCCTTAGCCTAACCATAACCCTAACACTAAGCCTAATCCTAACCCTAACCCCTACCCTAATCCTAAGCCTAAACCTAACCCTTTCCCTTACCATAACCCTAACCCTAATCCTAACCGTAACCCTAACCCTAACCCTAATCCTAAACCTAACCCTTACCCTTACCCTCACCCCAACCTGAACCCTAACCCTAACCCTAACCCTAACCTTAATCTTAATTCTAACCCTTATCCTTACCCTAACCCTAACCCTAAACCTAACCCTAACCCTAACTCTAACCCTTACACTTACCCTAACCCTAAACCTAACCCTAACACTTACCCTAACCCTAACCGTAACCCTAACCTTAATCCTAACCTTACCCTTACCCTAACCCTAACCCTAACCCTAACACTAACCCTAACCCTAACCCTAACCCTATCCCTTATCCTTACCCTAACTCTAAACCTAACCCCAACGCTAACACTTACCCTAACCCTAACCGAAACCCTAACCCTTACCCTTACCCTAACACTAACCCTAACCTTAACCATAACCCTAAACCTAACCCTAACCCTAACCCTAACCCTAACCCTTACACTAACCCTAACCCTAACCTAAACCCTAATCTTAACACTTACCATTACCCTAACCCTAATGGTTATCCTAACCCTAACACTAAACCTAATCCTAAACCTAACCCTTACCCTTACCCTATCCCTAAACCAAACCCTAAACCTAAACCTAACACTAACCTTAACCCTAACCCTTAACCTTACCCTAATCCTAACCCTATCCCTAACCCTAAACTAACCCTACCCCTAACCGTACCCCTTACCCTTAGCCTAACCCTAACATTAACCCTAAACCTATCCCTAAACCTTACCTAAACCCTAACCCTTATCCTTTCCCTAACCCTAACCCTAACCCTAAACCTAACCCTAACCCTAAACCTAACCCTTAAACTTACCCTAACCCTAACACTAAGCCTAACCTTAACCCTAACCCTTACCCTAACCCTATCCCTAACCCTAATGCTAAACCTAACCCTAAACCTAACCCTAAACCTAACCCTCTCCCTAACACTAACCCTAATCCTAAACCTAACCCTTACTCTTACCCTAACCATAATCCTAACCTTAAGCCTAACACTAACCCTAACTTAACCCTAAACCTTAGACTTCCCCTACCCTAATCCTACCCCTCTCCCTAACACTAACCCTAATCCTAACCCTAACCCTTACCCTTACCCTAATAATAATCCTAACCTTAAGCCTAACTCTAACCCTAAACCTAACCCTAACCCTAACCCTTATCCTTACCCTAACCCTAAACCTAACCCTATCCCTAACCCTAACCCTTACCCTTACCGTAACCCTAACCCTAACCCTAACCCTAAACCGTACCCTAACACTAAGCCTAACCCTAACCCTAACCCTTAACCTTATCCTAACCCTAACCCTAACCCTAAACCTTACCCTTACCCTAAACCTAACCCTAACCCTAACCCTAACCCTAAACCTTACCCTTACCATAAACCTAACCCTAACCCAAACCCTAATCCTAACCCTAACCCTAAACTGAACCCTAAACCTAACCGTAACTCTAACCCTATCCCTTACCCTTACACTAAACCTAACCCTAAACATTAACCTTACCGTAAACCTAACCCTAAACCTAACCCTAACCCTAACCCCAAAAACCTAACCGTAACCATAACCCTAACCCTGTCCCTTACCCTTACTAACCCTAACCTTAATGTTAACCCTAACCCTAACCCTTACCCTTAACCTAACCCTAAACCTAACCCTAACCCTAATCCTAACCCTAAACATAACCTTAACCCTAACCCTAACCCTAACCCTAACCCTTACCCTAAACCTAACCCTAACCCTAATCCTTATCCTAAGCCTAACCCTAACCCTAACCCTTACCCTTTCCCTAACCCTAAACCTAACCCTAAACATAACCTTAACCCTAACCCTAACCCTAACCCTAAACCGTACCCTAAACCTAACCCTAACCCTAACCCTTACCCTAACCCTAACCTCAACCTTAACCCTAACCCTAACTCTAACCCTTACCCTTTCCCTAAGCCTAACACTAACTCTAACCTTAACCCTAACCCTAACCCTTACCCTAACCCTAACACTTACCCTTACCTTTACCCTAAACCTAAACTTAAACCTAACCCTAACCCTAACCCTAACACTTACCCTTACCCTAACCAAACACTAAACCTAACCCTAACCCTAACCCTAACACCTACCCTTACCCTAAACCTAACCCTAAACCTAACCGTAACCCTAACCCTTATCCCTTACCCTAACCCTAACCCTTACCCTTACCCTTACCCTAACCGTAACCTAACCCTAACACAAACACTTAACCTAAACCTAACCCTAACCCTTATCCTAACCCTAACCCTAACATTAACCCTAACCCTTACCTTAACCCTAACCCTAACCCCTAATTCTAACTCTTATCCTAACACTAAACCTAACCCTTACCCTTCAACTAACCCTAACCCTTAAGCTAACCCTAACCCTAACCCTAACCCTAAGCCTTACCCTTCCCCTAACCGTAACCCTTACCCTTACCCAAACCTAACCCTAACATTAACCCTAACCCTAACCCTAAATCTAACCTTAACCCTAACCCTTATCCTTTCCCTAACCCTATCCCTTACCCTAACCATAATCCTATCCCTCACCCTAAACCTAACCCTTACCCTAACCCTAACACTAAGCCTAACCCAAACCCTTACCCTTACCTTAACCTAACCATAACCCTAACCCTAACCCTTATCCTTTCCTTAACCCTAACCTTAACCCTAACCCTAAATCTAACCCTTACCCTAACCCTAACCCTAAACTTAACCTTAACCCTAACCCTAACACCAACCCTTACCCTTACTCTAACCCTAATCCTAAACCTAACCCTATCCCTAACCCTATACCTAATTTTAAAACCTTAATCCTATCCTAATCCTAAACCTAAACCTAACCCTAACCCTAACCCCTAACCCCTAACCTAAACCTAACCCTAAACCTTACCCTTACCCTAACCCTAACCCTAATCTTAATGCTAACCCTATCCCTAACACTAACCCTTACCCTTAACATAACCCTAAACCTTAACCTAACCCTAACCCTAATCCTTACCCTAACAATAACCCTAACCATAACCATTACCCTTTCCATAACCCTAACCCTAACTCTAACCCTAACCCTTACCCTTACCCTTACCCTAACCCTAAACCTAACCTTAACCCCAAAGCTAAACCTAACCCTAACCCTAACCCTAACCCTTACCCTAACCCTAACCCTAAACCTAAACCTAACCCTTATCCTAAACCTAACCCTAACCCTTAACCTAACCCTAACACTAACCCTAACCCCTAACTCTAACACTTACCCTAACCATAACCCTAACCCTAACACCTAACCCTAATCCTAAACCTAACCCTAACCCTAAACCTAACACCTAAACCTAACACTAACATTAACTCTAACCCTTACCTTTATCCTAACCCTAACCCTAACCCTAACACTCACCCTGAACAAAACCCATACCCTAACCCTAACCCTAACCCTAACCTTTACCCTAACCCTAATCCTAACCCTAACCCTAACCCTTAGGCTTACCCTAACCCTAACCCTAACCCTAAACCTAACTTTAACCCTAACCTTAACCCTAAAAATTACACTCCACTTACTCTAACCCTAACCCTAAACCTAAACCTAAACCTAACCCTAACCCTAGCCCTAACCCGTACCGTAACAATAACCCTAACCCTAAACCTAACCCTTATCCTTACCCTAACCCTAATCCTAACCCTAACCCTTACCCTTACCCTAACCCTAATCCTAACCCTAACCCTAAACCCTAACCCTAACCCTAAACCTTACCCTTACCATAAACCTAACACTAACCCAAACAATAACCCTAACCCTAACCCTAAACTGAACCCTAAACTTAACCGTAACTCTAACCCTAATGCTTACCCTTACACTAAACCTAACCCTAACCATTACCCTTACCCTAAACCTAACCCTAAACCTAACCCTAACCCTAACCCCTAAACCTAACCGTAAACGTAACCCTAACCCTATCACTGAACCTAACCCTAAACCTAAACCTAACCCTAACCCTAACCCTGACCCTTACCCTTTCCCTAACCCTAACCCTAACTCTAAACCTAACCCTAACCCTAACCCTTACCCTTAACCTAACCCTTACCCTAACCCTAACAAAAAACCTTACTCTAACCCTAACCCTAACTCTTAGCCTAACCATAACCCTAACACTAAGCCTAACCCTAACCCTAACCCCTACCCTAATCCTAAGCCTAAACCTAACCCTTTCCCTTACCCTAACCCTAACACTAATCCTAACCGTAACCCTAACCCTAACCCTAATCCTAAACCTAACCCTTACCCTTACCCTCACCCCAACCTGAACCCTAACCCTAACCCTAACCCTAACCTTAATCTTAATTCTAACCCTTATTCTTACCCTAACCCTAACCCTAAACCTAACCCTAACCCTAACTCTAACCCTTACACTTACCCTAACCCTAAACCTAACCCTAACACTTACCCTAACCCTAACCGTAACCCTAACCTTAATCCTAACCTTACCCTTACCCTAACCCTAACCCTAACCCTAACACTAACCCTAACCCTAACCCTAACCCTATCCCTTATCCTTACCCTAACTCTAAACCTAACCCCAACGCTAACACTTACCCTAACCCTAACCGAAACCCTAACCCTTACCCTTACCCTAACACTAACCCTAACCTTAACCATAACCCTAAACCTAACCCTAACCCTAACCCTAACCCTTACACTAACCCTAACCCTAACCTAAACCCTAATCTTAACACTTACCATTACCCTAACCCTAATGGTTATCCTAACCCTAACACTAAACCTAATCCTAAACCTAACCCTTACCCTTACCCTATCCCTAAACCAAACCCTAAACCTAAACCTAACACTAACCTTAACCCTAACCCTTAACCTTACCCTAATCCTAACCCTATCCCTAACCCTAAACTAACCCTACCCCTAACCGTACCCCTTACCCTTAGCCTAACCCTAACATTAACCCTAAACCTATCCCTAAACCTTACCTAAACCCTAACCCTTATCCTTTCCCTAACCCTAACCCTAACCCTAAACCTAACCCTAACCCTAAACCTAACCCTTAAACTTACCCTAACCCTAACACTAAGCCTAACCCTGACCCTTACCTATACCCTAACCTCACCCTAACCCTAAGCCTAACCTTAACCCTAACCCTTACCCTAACCCTATCCCTAACCCTAATGCTAAACCTAACCCTAAACCTAACCCTAAACCTAACCCTCTCCCTAACACTAACCCTAATCCTAAACCTAACCCTTACTCTTACCCTAACCATAATCCTAACCTTAAGCCTAACACTAACCCTAACTTAACCCTAAACCTTAGACTTCCCCTACCCTAATCCTACCCCTCTCCCTAACACTAACCCTAATCCTAACCCTAACCCTTACCCTTACCCTAATAATAATCCTAACCTTAAGCCTAACTCTAACCCTAACCCTAACCCTAACCCTAACCCTAACCCTTACCGTAACCCTAACGCTAACCCTTACCCTAACCCTAACCCTAACCTTAACCGTAACCCTAACCCTAACATTAACCTTAACCATAACCCAAACCCTAACCCTTGCCCTTACCCTAAACCTAACCCTAAGCCTAACACTAACCCTAACCCTGACCTCTACCCTAACCCTTACCCTAAACCTAACCCTTACCCTACCCCTAACCCTAAGCCTAACCCTAAGCCTAACACTAACCCTAACCCTGACCTCTACCCTTACCCTAACCTTAAACCTAACCCTAAACCTAACCCTCAACCTTACACTTAACCTAAACCTAAACCTAACCCTAACCCTTACCCTAAAACTAACCCTAACCCTAACCCTAACCCTTAGCCTTACCCTAACCCTAACCCTAACCCTTAAACTAACCCTAACCCTAACCCTAACCCTAACCGTAAATCTAACCCTAAACCTTACCCTTACCCTAACCCTAACCCTAACTATAACCCTAACACTTACCCTTACCCTTACCCTAACACTAAACCTAACCCTAAACCTAACCCTAACCATAACCCTTACCCTTACGCTAACCCTAACCCTAACCCTATACCTTACCCTTATCCTAACCCTAACCCTAACACTTACCCTTACCCTAACCCCTACGCTAACTCTAACCCTAACCCTAACCCTAACCCTAACCCTAACCCTTACCCTAAACCTAACCCTAACTCAAACCTAAGACTAACCCTTATCTTAACCCTAACCCTAAACCTAAACCTTACCCTAACCCTAACGCTAACCCTAACTCTTACCCTAACCCTAACCCTAACCATTACCCTTAGCCTAACCCTAACCCTACCCTAAGCCTAAAATTAACTCAAACTTTACCCTAAGTCTTACCCTTCCCCTAACCCTAACCCTAACCTTAAACCTAACCCTAACCCTAACCAAAACACTTAGCCTTACCCTATCCCTAACCCTAACCCTTACTCTAACCCAAACCCTAACACTAACCCTAACCCTTACCCTAATCCTAACCCTAACCCCTAACCCTACCCCTAAACCTAAACCTAACTCTAACCTCTAACCCTAACCCTAACCCTAACCCTAACCCTAATCCTTACCCTAACCCTAACCATAACCCGTACCCTAATCCTAACCCTAACCCTAACCCTAAACCTAAACCTAACCCTAACCCTAACCCTAACACTAAACCTCACTCTAATCCTAACCCTAACCCTAAACCTTACCCTTACCCTTACCCTAAACCCAACCCTAAACCTAACCCTATCCCTAACCCTAACCTTAACCCTAACCCTTACCCTTATCCTAACCCAAATCCTAACCCTAACACTTACCCTTACCCTAACCCCTACCCTAACACTTACCCTAACCCTTCCTTACCCAAACCCTAACCCTAATCCTAACTCTTACCCTTATCCTAACCCTAAACCTAACTCTAACAGTAACGCTAAACCTAACTCTTTCCCTTAACATAAACCTAACCCTAACCCTAAACCTCAACCTTACCCTTTCCCTAAACCAAACCCTAACCCTTACCCTAAACCTAACCCTAACCTTAACTGTAACCCTAACACTTACCCTTACCCTAACCCTAACCTTAACCCTACACCTAAACTTACCCTAACTCTTACCCTTACCCTAACCCTAAACCTGACCCTAACCCTTACCCTTACCCTCAACCTAACCCTAAACTTAACCCTAACCCTAACCCAAACCTTACCCCTTATCCTTACCCTTACCCTAACCCTAACCATATCCCTAACCCTAACATTAAACTTAACCCTACCCTAACTCTAACCCTAACCCTAACCCTAACCCTAACCTAACCCTTATCCTTACCCTAACCCTAACCCTAACCCTAACCCTAAATCTAACCCTAACCCTTACCCTAATCCTAGCCCTAACCCTAACCCTTACCCTTACCCTAAACTTAATCCTAACCCTAACCCTTACCCTTACCCTAATCCTAACCCTAACCCTAACCCTAACCTTACCCTTACTCTAACCCTAACCCTAACCCTTACCCTAAACCTAACCCTAACTATAACCCTAACCCTTACCCTTACCCTGACCCTAACGCTAAACTTAACCCTAAACCTAACCCTAACCCTTACCCTTACCCGAACCCTAACCCTAACCCTAACCCTTAATCTTATCCTAACCCTAACCCTAACACTTACCGTTACCCTAACACCTACTCTAACCCTAACCCTAACCCTAAAACTAACCCTAACCCTTACCCTTACCCTAACCCCAACCCTAAATATAACCCTAACACTTCCCCTTACCCTTACCCTAACCCTAAACCTAACCCTAACCTAACCATAACCCTAAGCCTTACCCTTACCCTTACCCTAACCCTAACCCTAACCCTAACCCTAACCCTTACCTTACCCTAACCCTAAACCTAACCCTAACCCTAACCCTAACCCTAACCCTAACCCTTTCCCGTACCCTAAACCTAACCCTAACTCTAAATCTCAACCTTACCCTTACCCTAAACCTAACCCTAACCCTTGCCCTAAACCTAACCCTAACCCTAACCCTAACCCTTAGCCTTACCCTAACCCTAACCATAACCCTAACCCTTACCCTAACACTAACCCTAACACTAACCCTAACCCTAACCCTAACCCTAACCCTTACCCTAAATCTAACCCTAACTCTTACCCTTACCCTAACCCTAACTATAACCATAACACTTACCCTTACACTTACCCTAACACTGTACCTAAACCTAACCCTAAAACTAACCCTAACCCTTAACATTACCCTAACCCTAATCCTACCCCTAACCCTTACCCTTATCCTAACCCTAACCCTAACACTTACCCTTACCCTAACCCCTTCGCTAACCCTAACCCTAACCCTAAATCTTAACCTAACCCTAACCCCAATCCTAACCCTTACCCTTACCATTACCCTAAACCTAAACCTAACCCTAACCCTAACCCTAACCCTTACCCTTAACCTAACCCTAACCCAGCCCTAACCCTAACACTAAAACTAAACTTTACCCTAAACAAAACCCTAACCCTTACCCTAAACCTAACCCTAACCCTAAACCTAACCCTTACCCTAACCCTAACGCTAACCCTAACCTTTACCCTAAACCTAACCCTAACCCTAACCCATACCCTTAGCCTAACCCCAACCCTAACCATAAGCCTAACACTAACCCTACCTTAACCCTAACCCTTACCCTTCCCCTAACCCTAACCCTAACCCTAACCTTAAACCTAACCCTAACCCTAACCCTAACCCTTAGCCTTACCCTAACCCTAACCCTAACCCTTACCCTAACCTTAACCCTATCACTAACCCTAACCCTTACCCTAACCCTAAACCTAACCCTAACCCCTAACCCTAACCCTAATCCTAACCCTAACCCTAACCCTAACCGTTACACTTACCCTAACCCTAACCCTAACCCTAACCTTTACCCTTATCATAACCCTAACCATAACACTTACCCTTACCCTAACCCCTACGCCAACCCTAACCCTAACTCTAAACTTTAACCTAACCCTAACCCCAACCCTAACCCTTACCCTTACCATTACCCTAACCCTAAACCTAACCCTAAACCTAACCCTAATACTTACCCTTACCCTAACCGTAACCCTAACCCTAACCCTAACACTAAACTAACCCTTACCCTAAACATAACCCTAACCCTTACACTAAACCTAACCCTAACTATAACCCTAACACTTACCCTTACCCTTACCCTCACCCTAAACCTAATCCTAACCCTAACCCTAAACCTTACCCTTACCTTAACCCTAACCCTAAACCTAACCCTTACCCTTACCCTAACGCTAACCCTAACCCTTAACCTAACACTAACCCTAACCCGAACCCTTACCCTTAGCCTAACCCTAACCTATCCGTAAGCCTAACACTAACCCTACCTTAACCCTAACCCTTACCCTTACCCTAACCCTAACCCTAACCCTAACCTTAAACCTAACCCTAACCCTAACCCTTAGCCTTAATCTAACCATAACCCTAATCCTTACCCTAAACTAACCCTAACACTAACCCTAACCCTTACCCTAACCCTAACCCAAATCCTAACCCCTAACCCTAAACCTAAACCTTACTCTAACCCTAACCCTAACCCTAACCCTAAACCTTACCCTAACCCTAAACCGAATCCTTACCCTAACCCTAACCTTAACCCTAAACTCAACTGTAACCCTAACCCTAGCCCTAACCTTAACCCTAACCCCTAACCCTAACCCTACACCTAACTCTAACCCTAACCCTAATCCTAACCCTAAACCTTACCCTAACCCTGACCCTACAACTAAAAATAACACTAACCCTTACACTAAACCTAACCCTAACCCTAACCCTAACCCTAAGCGTAACCCTAACCCTCACCCTTACCCTAACCCTAACCCTAACCCTACACCTAACCCTTACCCTAACACTTACCCTTACCCTTACCCTAACCATAAACCTAACCCTAACCCTTACCCTTACCCTCACCCTAATAATAACCTTAACCCTAACCCTAACCCTAACCCTAATCCTTTCCCTAACCCCAACCCTTACTCTAACCCTAACCCTTACCCTAACCCTAACCCTAACTATACCCTAAACCTTACCTTTACCCTAACCCTAAACCTAACCCTAACCTTAACCCTAACACTTACACTAACCCTAACACTAACCCTTACCCTTACCCTTACCCTAATCCTAACCCTTACCCTTACCCTAACGCTAACCCTAACCCTTACCCTAAACCAAACCCTAAACCTAACCCTAACACTTCCCCTTACCCTAACCCCTACCCTAACACTTACCCTATCCGTAACCCTTACCCTAACCCTAACCCTCACACTAGCCCTTACCCTTACTCTAACCCTAAACCTTACACTAACCCTTATCCTAAACTTTCCCTTATCCTAAACCTAACCCTAACCCTAAACCTCAACCTTACCCTTTCCCTAAACCTAACACTAACCCTAACACTAAACCTAACCCTAAACCTAATCCTAACCCTAAGCGTAACCCTAACCCTTACCCTTACCCTAACCATAACCCTAACTCTAACCCTAACCCTATCCCTTACCCTTACCCTCACCCTAATAATAACCTTAACCCTAACCCTCACCCTAACCTTAACCCTTATCTTTTCCCTAACCCTAACCCTAACCCTAACCCTAACCCTAACCCTAAACATAACCCTAACCCTAAACCTAAACCTTACCCTTACCCTAAACCTAACCCTAACCCTAACCCTAACCCTTACCCTTAACCTAATCCTAACCCTAACCCTGACCCTAAACCTTACCCTTACTCTAACCCTAACCCTAACCCTTACGCTAACCCTAACCCTAACTATAACCCTAATCCTTACCCTAACCCTTACCTTAACATTACACCTAACCCTAACCTTAATCCTAACCCTTACACTAACCTTACCCTTACCTGTACCCTAAACCTAACCCTAACCCTAAACCTCAACCTTACCCTTTCCCTAAACCTAACACTAACCCTTACACTAAACCTAACCCTAACCCTAACCCTAACCCTAAGCGTAACCCTAACCCTCACCCTTACCCTAACCCTAACCCTAACCCTACACCTAACCCTTAACCTAACACTTACCCTTACCCTTACCCTAACCATAAACCTAACCCTAACCCTTACCCTTACCCTCACCCTAATAATAACCTTAACCCTAACCCTAACCCTAACCCTAACCCTTACCCTAACCCCAACCCTTACTCAAACCCTAACCCTTACCCTAACCCTAACCCTAAGTATACCCTAAACCTTACCTTTACCCTAACCCTAAACCTAACCCTAACCTTAACCCTAACCCTTACACTAACCCTAACACTAACCCTTACCCTTACCCTTACCCTAATCCTAACCCTAACCCAAGCCTAACACTAACCCTACCTTAACCCTGACCCTTACCCTTACCCTAACCCTAACCCTAACCCTAACCTGAAACCTAAACCTAACCCTAACCCTTAGCCTTACCCTAACCCTAAACGTAAACCTTACCCTAACCCTAACCTTAACGTTAACCCTAAGCCTTACCCTAACCCTATCCCTAACACATACCCTTACCCTAACCCTAACCCTAACCCTAACCCTAACACTTACCCTTACCCTAACACCTGCGCTAACCCTAACCCTAACCCTAAACCTTAACCTAACCATAACCCTAACCCTAACACTTACCCTTAACATTACCCTAACCCTAAACCTAACCCTAACCCTAACCCTAACCCTAACAATTACCCTTACCCTAACCCTAACTCTAACCATAACACTAAAACTAACCCTTAACCTAAACATAACCCTAACCGTTACCTTAAACCTAACCTAAACCAACCCTAACCCTTACCCTTACCTTAACCCTAACCCTATACCTTACACTTACCCTTACCCTAACGCTAACCTGAACCCCTACCCTAAACCTAACCGTAACCCTAACACATACCCTTACCCTAACACTAACCCTTAGCCTAACCGTTACCCTACACCTAACCCTAACCCAACCCTAACCCTTACCCTCACCTGAACCCTAACCCTAAACCTAACCGTCACCCTTACCCTAACGCTAAACCTAACCCTTACCCTGACCCTAACCCTAACACATACCCTTACCCTAACCCTAACCCTAAACCTAACCCTTACCCTTACCCTAACGCTAACCCTAACCCTTACCCTAAACCAAACCCTAACCCTAACCCTAACACTTCCCCTTACCCTAACCCCTACCCTAACACTTACCCTATCCGTAACCTTTACCCTAACCCTAACCCTAACACTAACCCTTACCCTTATTCTAACCCTAAACCTTACACTAACCCTAACCCTAATCCTAACTCTTTCCCTTATCCTAAACCTAACCCTAACCCTAAACCTCAACCTTACCCTTTCCCTAAACCTAACACTAACCCTAACACTAAACCTAACCCTAACCCTAATCCTAACCCTAAGCGTAACCATAACCCTTACCCTTACCCTAACCATAACCCTAACCCTAACCCTAACCCTATCCCTTACCCTTACCCTCACCCTAATAATAACCTTAACCCTAACCCTCACCCTAACCTTAACCCTTATCTTTTCCCTAACCCGAACCCTAACCCTAACCCTAAACCTAACCCTAACCCTAACCCTTACCCTAACCCTAACCATAACCCTAAACCTAACAATAACAACCCTTACCATAAACCTAAACCTTACCCTTACCCTAACCCTAACCCTAACCTTTACCCTTACCCTAACCCTAACCCTAACAATAACTTTAACCCTTACCATAAACCTAAACCATACCCTTACCCTAACCCTAAACCTAACCCTACCTCTTACCCTAACCCTAACCCTAACCCTAACCCTAACAATAACCTTAACCCTAATCATAAACCTAAACCTTACCCTTACCCTAACCCTAACCCTAACACTTACCCTTACCCTAAACCTAACCCTAACCCTAAATTTAAACCTAACCTTACCCTAACCCTAACCCTAACCCTAACCGTAAACCTAACCCTTACCCCTACGGTAAACCTAACCCTAACCCAAACCTAACACTTACACTTACCCTAATCCTAACCCTAACCCTAAACCTTACCCTGAATCTAACCCTAACCCTAACCCTTACCCTAACCCTAACACTAACTATAACCCTAACCCTTACCATTACCCTTACCCTAATCCTAAACCTAACCTTAACCCTAACCCTAACCCTAAACCTAACCCTTACCCTAAACCTAACCCTAACGCTAACCCTTACCCTTACCCTAATCCTAACCCTAACCCTAACCCTAAACCTTACCCTTACTCTAACCCTAACCCTTACCCTAACCCTAACCCTAACTATAACCCTAACCCTTACCTTACATAACCCTAAACCTAACCCTAACCTTAACCCTAACCCTTACACTAACCCTAACACTACCCCTTACCCTTACCCTTACCCTAACCCTAACCCTAACCCAAACCTAACACTAACCCTACCTTAACCCTGACCCTTACCCTTACCCTAACCCTAACCCTAACCCTTCCTCTTATCCTCACCCTAACCCTAACCCTAAACTTATACTTAACCCTAACCCTAGCCCTAACCCTTACCCTTACCCTAAGCCTAACCCTAACCCTAACCCAAACCCTTACCCTAACCCTTAAGGTAACCCTAAACCTAACCCTAAACCTAACCCTTACACTAACCCTAACCTTAATCCTAACCCTAACCATTACCTTACCCTAACCCTAACCTTAACCCTAACCCGAAAACTAACCATAACCCTAACCGTAACCGTAACCCTAACCCTTACCCTAACCCTAACCCTAACCCTAACCAAAAACCTAACCCTAACCCTAACCCTAACTCTTACCCTTACCCTAACCCTAACCCTAAACCTAAACCTAACCCTTACCCTTAGCCTCACAATAACCCTAAACTTAACCCTAACCCTAACCCAAACCCTTATTCTTACCCTAACTCTAACCCTAACCTTAAACCTAACCCTAA
>JANJXV010000264.1:212500-217500 GCA_024803745.1 Megascapheus bottae
CTAACCCTAACCATAACACTAACAGTAAAACTTACCCTTACCATAACCCTAACCCTAACCCTAACACTAAAACTTACCCTTACCCTAAACATAACCCTAACCCTTACCCTAAACCTAATCCTAACCCTAACTCTAACCCTCACACTTACCCTAACAATAAACCTAAATCTTACCCTAACCCTAACCCTAACCCTAACCCTAAACTTACCCTAACCCTAACCCTAACCCTAACCCTAACCTTAACCCTAACCCTAACCCTTGCCCATACCCTAAACCTAACACTAATCCTAACACTAACCCTAACCCTAACCCTAAACATAACCCTTACCCTAACCCTAACCCTAAAACTAACCCTAACCCTAACCCAAACCCTCACCTCTAACCCTAACCCTAACCCTAACCCTTACCCTTACTCTAACCCTAACGCTAACGCTAACACTTACCCTTCCCCTAAAACCTAACCCTAACCCTAAACTTACCCTAACCCTAACCCTAACCCTAACCCTAACCTTAATCCTAACCCTAACCATTACCTTACCCTAACCCTAACCTTAACCCTAACCCGAAAACTAACCATAACCCTAACCGTAACCGTAACCCTAACCCTTACCCTAACCCTAACCCTAACCCTAACCAAAAACCTAACCCTAACCCTAACCCTAACTCTTACCCTTACCCTTACCCTAACCCTAACCCTAACCCTAAACATAACCCTTACCCTAACCCTAACCCTAAAACTAACCCTAACCCTAACCCAAACCCTCACCTCTAACCCTAACCCTAACCCTAACCCTTACCCTTACTCTAACCCTAACGCTAACGCTAACACTTACCCTTCCCCTAAAACCTAACCTAACCCTCACCCTAATCCTAACCCTAAATGTAACCCTTACACTTACCCTAACCCTAAACCTATCCCTAACCCTAACCCTAACCCTAACCCTAAACCTTAACCTAACCCTAACCCTAACCCTAACCCTTACCCTTACCCTAAACCTAACCCTCACCCTAACCCTAAACCCTACCCTTACCCGAAACCTAACCCGAACCCTTACCCTAAACCTAATCCTAACCCTAACCCTTAACCTTACCTTAACCCTAATCCTAACCCTAACCCTTCCGCTAACCCTAACCATAATCCTAACCCTAAACCTTACCCTTACCCTAAACTTAACCCTAAACCTAACCCTAACCCTAAACATAACCCTAACCCTTACCCTAACCCTAACACTAATCCTACCCCTAACCCTTACCCTTACCCTAACCCTAACCCTAAACATAAACATAAACCTAACCCTAACCTTAACCTTAACCCTCAACCTTACCCTTACTCTAACCCTAAACCTAACCCTAACCATTAACCTAACCCTAACACTAACCCAAAAACCCTAACCCTTACCCTAACCCTAACCCTAACCCCTAACCCAAACCATAACACTAACCCTAACCCTAACCCCTAAACCTAACCCTAACCCTATTCCTAACCCTTACCCTTATCCTAAACCTAACCCTAACCCTAACACTTACCCTTACCCTAACCACTACCCTAACATTAATCCTAACACTAAACCTTAACCTAACCCTAACACTATCACTTACCCTTACCCTAACGCTAACCCTAACCCTTACCCTTACCATAACCCTAACCCTAACAATTACAATAATCCTAAACTTAACCCCGACTAAACCTAAACCTAACCCTAACTCTAACCCTTACACTTACCCTAACCCTAACCCTAACCCTAACCCTAACCTTTACACTAACCCTAACCCTAACCCTTACCATTACCTTAACCCTAACCCTAACCCAAGCCTAACACTAACCCTACCTTAAGCCTGACCATTACCCTTACCCTACCCCTAACCTTAAACCTAACCCTTAGCCTTACCCTAACCCTAACCGTAAACCTTACCCTAACCCTAACCCTAACACTACCCTAACACTTACCCTAACCCTAACCCTAACCCTAACCTAACTTTAACCCTAACCCTAACCCTAAAACCAACCCTAACCCTTACCGTAACCCTAACACTAAACCTTACCCTAAACCTAACCCTAACTCTACCCTTAACCGTAACCCTAACCCTAACCCTAACCCTAACCATAACCCTAACCCTAAACCTAACCCTAACCCTAACCCTAAACCTAACCCTTACACTTACCCTAACCCGAACCCTAAACCTAACCTCTAACCCTTACACAAACCCTAACTTCTAACCCTAACCCTAACCCTAACGTTAACCCTAACCCTTACCCTTATCCTAACCCTAAACCTAACAATAACACCTACCCTTACCCTAACCCCTACCCTAACCCTTACCCTAACCCTAACCCTTACACTTACCCTAACCCTAAACCTAACCCTAACCCTAGCCCTAAACTTAACCCTTTCCCTTACCCTAACACTAACCATAACCCTAAACCTAAACCTTACCCTTACCCTTAACCTAACCCTAACCCTAACCCTAAACCTTACCCTTACCCTTAACCTAACCCTAACCCTTACACTAACCCTAACCCTAACCCTAACCCTTACTCTTACCCTCACCCTAACCCTAAACTTAACCCTAACTCTAATCCTAACCCTAACCCTAACGCTAACCTAACCCTTATCCTTACACTAAACCTAACCCTAACCCTAACTCTACACCTAACTCTAACCCTAAACCTAAATCTTACCCTTAACCTAACCCTAACCCTAAATCTAAGCCTAACCCTTACCCTTACCATAACCCTAACCCTAACCCTAAAATAAACCCTAACCCTAAACCTAACCCTTACCCTTACCCTAAGCCTAACCCTAACACTAAGCCTAAAACTAACCCTATTTTAACCCTAACCCTTACCCTTATCCTAACCCTAAACCTAAACCTAACATTTACCCTTACCCTAACCCCTATCGTAACCCTACCCCTAATCCTAACCCTTAACCTAAACCTAACCCTAACCCTAACCCTTACCCTTAACCTAACCCTAACCCTAACCCTTACCCTTACCCTAACCCTAACCCTAACCCTAACACTAAAACTTACCCTTACCCTAACCCTAACCCTAACCCTTACCCTAACCCTAACCCTAAACTTAACCCTAACCCTAACCCTATCCTTAACCCTTATCCTTACCTTAACCCTAACCCTAACCCTAAACCTAACCCTAAACCTTACCCTTACCCTAACCCTAACACTAACCCTAACATTAACCCTAACCCTTACCCTAACTCTAACCCTAACCCTAACCCTAACACTAACCTAAACCTTATCCTTACCATAACCCTAACTCTAACCCTTACCGTAAACCTAACCCTAACACTAAACCTAAACCTTACCCTTAACCTAACCGTAACCCTAAATCTAACCCTAACACGTACCCTTACCCTAACCCTAACCCTAACCCTTAACATAACCCTAACCCTAACCGTAACCCTAACCCTAACCCTTACCCTTACCCTAAACCTAACCCTAACCCTTACCCTTACACTAACCCTAACCCTAACCCTAACCCTAAACCTTACCCTTACCCTAACCCTAACCCTTAACCTTACCCTAACCCTAACCCTAACTCTACCCTAAACCTTACCCTTACCCTTAGCCTAACCCTAACCCTAAACCTAACACTTACCCTTACCCTAACCCCTTCACTAACCCTAACCCTAACCCTAACCCTAACCCTTACCCTTCCCCTTACTCTAACCCTAAAGCTAACCCTAACCCTAAGCCTAACCCTTACCCTTAACCTTACCCTAACCCTAATCCTAAACCTAACACTTACCCTTACCCTAACACCTTCCCTACCCCTACACTAACCCTAAACCTAACCCTAAACCTTACCCTTACCCTAACCCTAACCCTAACCATTACCCTAACCCTAACCCTAACTCTAACCCTAACCCTAACCCTTACCCAAACCCTAACCCTAACCCTAACCTAAGCCTTACCCTTACCCTAACCCTTACCCTTACCCTAAACCTAACCCTAACCCTAACCCTAACCCTTACCCTTACTCTTACCCTAACCCTAAACCTACCCCTAACCCTAACCCTAACCCTTACCATTAACCTTACCCTAACCCTAATCCTAAACCTAACACTTACCCTCACCCTAACACCTTCCCTACCCCTACCCCTAACCCTAACCCTAACCCTAAACCTTAACCTAACCCTAACCCTAACCCTAACCCTTAGCCTTACCCTAATCCTAACCTAACACTAACCCTAACCATAACCCTAAACCTAACCCTAAACCTAACCCTTACCCTAACCCTAACCCTTACCCTAACCCTAAACTTATCCCCAACACTAAACCTAACCCCAACCCTAACCCTAACCCTTACCCTTAAACTAACCCTAACCTAAACCTAACCCTAAACCTAACCCTAACCCTAACCCTTACACTAACCCTAACCCTAAACCTAACCCTAGCACTTAACTGTATCCTAGCCCTAACCCTAACCCTAACCTTAACCCTAACCCTTAACCTTACCCTAACCCTAACCCTAACCCTAACCTTAAACCTAAACCTAACCCTAACCCTAACCCTTACACTTATCCTAACCCTAACCCTTACCCTAACCCTAACCCTAACTCTAACCCTAACCCTTACCCTTACCCTAACCCTAACTTTAACCCTAACCCTAACACTAAAGGTTACCCTTACCCTAAACATAACCCTAACCCTTACCTTAAACCTAACCCTAGCCCTAACCGTAACCCTTACCCTTACCTTAACCCTAACCCTAACCCTTACTCTTTCCCTAACGCTAACCCTAACCCTTACCTAACCCTAACACTAAACCTAACACTTACCCTTACCCTAACCCCTATCCTAAACCTAACCCTAACTCTAAACCTTAACCTAACCCTAACCCTAACCCTAACCCTGACCCTTAACCTAACGCTAAACCTAAACCTTACCCCAACCCTAACCCTAACACATACCCTTACCCTAACGCTAACCCTAACACTAACCGTAACCCTAACCTTACACTAAAACTAACCCTAACC
>JANJXV010000264.1:227500-237500 GCA_024803745.1 Megascapheus bottae
TAAACCTAACCCTAACCCTAATCCCTAACCCTAACCCTAACCCTAAACCCTACCCCTAACCCTAAACCTAACTCTAACCCTAACCCTAACCCTAACCCCAAATCTAACCCTTACCCTAACCCTAACCCTAAACCTTACCCTAAACCTAACCCTAACCCTAACCTTAACCGTACCCTAACCCTAACCCTAACCCTAACCTTAACCCTAACCCTAACACTAAGAGTTGCCCTTACCCTACCCCTAACCCTAAACCTAACCCTAAACCTAATCCTAACCCTAACCCTAAACCTAATCCTTACCCTTACCCTAACCCTAAACCTAAACCTAACCTCTAACCCTAACACAAACCCTAACCTCTAACCCTAACCCTAACCCTAACATTAACCCTAACCTTTACACTTATCCTAACCCTAACCCTAACCCTAAACCTTACCCTAAACCTAACCCTAACCCTAACCCTAAGCCTAACCCTTACCCTTACCCTAATGCTAAACCAAACCCTAAACCTAACCCTAACCCTTACCCTTACGCTAAACCTAACCCTAACCCTAACCCTAAACCTTACTCTTACCCTAACCCTAACCCTAACCATAATCCTAATCCTTACCCTTACCCTAACCCTAACAACCCTTACCCTAAACCTAACCCTATCTTTAACCCTAAACCTAAACCTAACCCTAACCCTAACCCTAAACTTAACCGTTTCCCTTACCCTAACCCTAACCCTAACCCTAAACCTTACCCTAAACCTAACCCTAACCCTAACCCTAACCATAACACTATCCCTTACCCTAACCCTAACCCTAAACCTAACTCAAACCCTTGCCTTTACCCTCACTCTAACCCTAACCTTAACCCTAACCCTAACCCTATCCTGAACCCTTATCCTTACCCTAACCCTAACCCTAAGCCTAAACCTAACCATAACCCTTACCCTTACCCTACCCTTACCACTAACCCTAACCCTAACATTAACCCTAACCCTTAGCCTAACTCTAACCCTAACCCTAAACCTAACGCTAACCTAACCCTTATCCTTACCCTAACAATAACCATAACCCTAACCCTAAACCTAATCCTAACCCTAAACCTAAACCTTACCCTTAACCTAACCCTAACTTTATTCTAACACTAACCCTTACCCTTACCCTAACCCTAACCCTAACCCTAAACCTAACTCTAACACTAAAGGTAACCCTAACCCTTACCCTTACCCTAAACCTAACCCTAACCCTAACCCTTACCCTTACCCTAACCCTAACCCTAACAATAACCCTAAACCTTACCCTTACCCTAACCCTAACCCTAACCCTTACCCTAACCCTAACCCTAACTCTATCCCTAACACTTACCCTTACCCTTACCCTAACCCTAAACCTAACCCTTACCCTAACCCTAAACCTTACCCGTCCCCTAACCCTGACCCTAACCCTAACCCTAAACCTTTCCCTTACCCTAACCCTAACCCTAACCCTTACCCTAACCCTAACCCTAACTCTAACCCTAACACTTACCCTTACCCTTACCCTAACCCTAAACCTAACCCTAACCATATCCCTTACCCTTACCCTAAACCTAACCCTAACTTAACCCTAACCCTAACCCTTACCATAACCCTAAACCTAACCGTAACCCTAACCCTTACCCTAACCCTAACTGTAACCCTAACCCTAACCCTAATCCTACCTCAACCCTGACCCTTACACTTACCCTTACCCTAACCCTAACCCTAACCCTAACCTGAAACCTAACCCTAACCCTAACCCTTAGCCTTACCCTAACCTTAACCGTAAACCTTACACTAACCCTTACCCTAACACTAACCCTAACCCTTACCCTAACCCTAACCCTAACCCTAAACCGTAACCCTAACCCTAAACCTAACTCTAACCCTAACCATAACCCTAACCCCAAAACTAACCCTTACCCTAACCCTAACCCTAAACCTTACCCTAAACCTAACCCTAACCCTAACCTTAGCCGTACCCTAACCCTAACCCTAACACTAACCTTAACCCTAACCCTAACACTAAGAGTTGCCCTTACCCTACCCCTAACCCTAAACCTAACCCTAAACCTAATCCTAACCCTAACCCTAAACCTAATACTTACACTTACCCTAACCCTAAACCTAATCCTAACTTCTAACCCTAACCCAAACCCTAACCTCTAACCCTAACCCTAACCCTAACGTTAACCCTAACCCTTACCCTTATCCTAACCCTAACCCTAACCCTAAACCTTACCCTAAACCTAACCCTAAACCTAACCCTAACCCTAACCCTTACCCTAACCTAAAACTAACCCTAACCCTAACCCTAAACTTAACCCTTTCCCTTACCATAAGACTAACCCTAACCCTAAACCTTAACCTTACCCTAAACCTAACCCTAACCCTTACCCTAACCCTAACCTTAACCCTAACCCAAACCCTAACCTCTAACCCTAAACCTAACCCTAACGTTAACCCTAACCCTTACCCTTATCCTAACCCTAACCCTAACCCTACCACTTGCCCTTAGCCTAACCCCTACCCTAACCCTTACCCTAACCCTAAACTTTAACCTTACCCTAACGCTAACCCTTACCCTTACCCTAACCCTAAACCTAACCCTAAACCTAATTCTAACCTTAACCCTTTCCCTTACCCTAACCCTAAACCTAAACCTAACCCTAAGCCTTACCCTTACCCTAATCATAACCCTAACCCTTAACCTAAACCTAACCCTAACCTAACCCTAACAGTAACCCTAAACCTTACCCTAACCCTAACCCTAAACCTAACCTGTAACCCTAACCCAAACCCTAACCTCAAACCCTAACCCTAACCCTAACGTTAACCCTAACCCTTACCCTAACCATAACCCTAAACTTAACCCTAACCCTAACCCTATCCTTAACCCTTATCCTTACCCTAACCGTAACCCTAACCCTAAACCTAACCCTAAACCTTACCCTTACCCTTACCCTAACCCTAACCCTAACCCTAACATTAACCCTAACCCCTACCCTAACTCTAACCCTAACCCTAACCCTAATGCTAACCTAAACCTTATCCTTACCATAACCCTAACTCTAACCCTAACCGTAAACCTAACCCTAACCCTAAACCTAAACCTTACCCTTAACCTAACTGTAACCCTTACCCTTACCCTTACCCTAAACCTAACCCTAACCCATACCCTTACACTAACCCTAACCCTAACCCTAACCCTAAACCTTACCCTTACCCTAACCCTAACCCTTACCCTACCCTAACCCTAACCCTAACTCTAACCCTAACCCTTACCCTTACCCTTAGCCTAACCATAACCCTAAACCTAACACTTACCCTTACCCTAACCCCTTCACTAACCCTAACCCTAACCCTAACCCTAACCCTTACCCTAACCCTTACCCTAACCCTAAACCTAACTCTAACTCTAACCCTAACCCTAACCCTTACCCTTAACCTTACCCTAACCCTAATCCTAAACCTAACACTTACCCTTACCCTAACACCTTCCCTACCCCTACCCCTAACCCTAACCCTAACCCTAAACCTTACCCTTACCCTAACCCTAACCCTAACCCTTACCCTAACCCTAACCCTAACTCTAACCCTAACCCTAACCCTTACCCAAACCCTAACCCTAACCCTAACCCTAAGCCTTACCCTTACCCTAACCCTTACCCTTACCCTAAACCTAACCCCAACCCTAACCCTAACCCTTACCCTTACCTCCTAACCGTAAACCTAACCCTAACCCTAACCCTAACCCTTACCCTTAACCTTACCCTAAACCTAATCCTAAACCTAACACTTACCCTTACCCTAACACCTTCCCTACCCCTACCCCTAACCCTTACCCGTAGCCTTACCCTAATCCTAACCCTAACCCTAACCCTAAACGTAACCCTAAACCTAACCCTAAACCTAACCCTAACCCTAACCCTAACCCTTACCCTAACCCTAAACTTATCCCCAGCACTAAACCTAACCCTATCCCTAACCCTAACCCTTACACTAAACCTAACCCTAAACCTAACCCTAACACAACCTTATCCTAGCCCTAACCCTAACCCTAACCCTAACACTAACACTAACCTTAAACCTAAACCTAACCCTAACCCAAACCCTTACCCTTACCCTAACCCTTACCCTTACCCTAACCCTAACCCTAACTCTAACCCTAACCCTTACCCTTACCATAACCCTAAACCTAACCATAACCTTAACCCTAACCCTTACCCTTCCCCTAACCCTAACTTTAACCCTAACCCTAACACTAAAGGTTACCCTTACCCTAAACATAACCCTAACCCTTACCCTAAACCTAACCCTAGCCCTAACCGTAACCCTTACCCTTACCCTTACCTTAACCCTAACCCTAACCCTTACGCTTTCCCTAACGCTAAACCTAACCCTTACCTAATCCTAACACTAAACCTAACACATACACTTACCCTAACCCTAACCCTAACCCTAACCCTAAATCTAACCCTAACCCTCACCATAGCACTAACCCTAACACTAACCCTAACCTTAAGCCTAACCCTTACCCTTATCCTAAACCTAACCCAAACCCTAACACTTACCCTTACCCTAAGCCCTATCCTAAACCTAACCCTAACTCTAAACCTTAACCTAACCCTAACCCTAACCCTAACCCTGACCCTTAACCTAACGCTAAACCTAAACCTTACCCTAACCCTAACCCTAACACATACCCTTACCCTAACACTAACACTAACCGTAACCCTAAACCTTACACTAAAACTAACCCTAACCCTAAACCTTACAATAATCTTAAACTTAACAACAAGACTAAACCTAACCCTAACCCTAACTCTAACCCTTACCCTTACCCTAACCCTAAACCTAAACCTAACCCTAACCCTAACTCTAAATCTTACCCTAATCTTAACCCTAACCCTTACCATTACCCTAACCCTAACCCTAACCCAATGCCTAACACTAACCCTACCTTAACCCTGACCCTTACACTTACCCTAACCCTAACCCTAACCCTAACCTGAAACCTAACCCTAACCCTAACCCTTAGACTTACCCTAACCTTTAGCCTTACCCTAACCCTAACCGTAAACCTTACCCTACCCCTAACCCTAACACTAACCCTAACCCTTACCCTAACCCTAACCCTAACCCTAAACCCTACCCCTAACCCTAAACCTAACTCTAACCCTAACCCTAACCCTAACACCAAAACCAACCCTTACCCTAACCCTAACCCTAAACCTTACCCTAAACCTAACCCTAACCCTAACTTTAACCGTACCCTAACCCTAAACCTAAACCTAACCTTAACCCTAACCCTAACACTAAGAGTTGCCCTTACCCTACCCCTAACCCTAAAACTAACCCTAAACCTAATCCTAATCCTAACCCTAAACCTAATCCTTACACTTACCCTAACACTAAACCTAAACCTAACCTCTAACCCTAAACCAAACCCTAAACTCTAACCCTAACCCTAACCCTAACGTTAACCCTAACCCTTACCCTTATCCTAACCCTAACCCTAACCCTAAACCTTGCCCTAAACCTAACCCTAACCCTAACCCTAACCCTAACCCTTACCCTTACCCTAATGCTAAACCAAACACTAAACCTAACCCTAACCCTTACCCTTACCCTAAACCTAACCCTAACCCTAACCCTAAACCTTACTCTTAAGCTAACCCTACCACTAACCATAATCCTAATCCTTACCCTTACCCTAACCCTAACCTAACCCTTACCCTAAACCTAACCCTATCTTTAACCCTAACCCTAAACCTAACCCTAACCTTAGCCCTAAACTTAACCCTTTCCCTTACCCTAACTCTAACCCTTACCCTAACCGTAACCCTAAACCTTACCCTAAACCTAACCCTAACCCTAACCCTAACCGTAACACTAACCCTTACCCTAACCCTAACCCTAAACCTAACCCAAACCCTTGCCTTTACCCTCACCCTAACCCTAACCTTAACCCTAACCCTCACCCTATCCTGAACCCTTATACTTACCCTAACCCTAACCCTAAGCCTAAACCTAACCATAACCCTTACCCTTACCCTACCCCTACCCCTAACCCTAACCCTAACATTAACCCTAACCCTTACCCTAATTCTAACCCTAACCCTAAACCTAACGCTAACCTAACCCTCATCCTTACCCTAACAATAACCATAACCCTAACCCTAAACCTAATCCTAAACCTAAACCTAAACCTTACCCTTAACCTAACCCTAACTTTATTCTAACCCTAACCCTTACCCTTACCCTAACCCTAACCCTAACCCTAAACCTAACTCTAACCCTAAAAGTAACCCTAACCCTTACCCTTACCCTAAACCTAACCCTAACCCTAACCCTAACCCTTACCCTTACCCTAACCCTAACCCTAACCCTAACCCTAAACCTTACCCTTACCCTAACCCTAACCCTAACCCTTACCCTAACCCTAACCCTAACTCTAACCCTAACACTTACCCTTACCCTTACCCTAATCCTAAACCTAACCCTAACCCTATCCCTTATCCTTACCCTAAACCTAACCCTAACCTAACCCTAACCCTAACCCTTACCATAACCCTAACCCTAACCCTAACACATACCCTTACCCTAAACCTAACCCTAACCCTAACCGTAACCCTAAACCTAACCATAACCTAACCCTAACCCTAACCCTAACCCTTACCCTAACCCTAACTGTAACCCTAATCCTAACCCTAACCCTTATCCTTATCCTAACCCTAACCCTAAAGCTAAACCTAACCCTAACCTTAACATTAACCCTAACCCTTTCCCTTACTCTAACCCTAACACTAACCCACACCCTTAACCTAACACTAACACTAACCCTAAACCCTACCCCTTATCCTAACCCTAACCCTAACCCTAACCGTAACCATAACACAAACCCTACCCCTTACCCCTAACCCTAACCCTAACCCTAACCCTTCCCCTTATCCTAAACCTAACCCTAACCCTAACACTTACCCTTACCCTAACCCCTACCCTAACCCTAACCCTAACCCTAAACCTTAACCTAACCCGAACCCTAACCCTAACCCTTACCCTTACCCTAACGCTAACCCTAACCCTTACCCTAACCCTAACCCTAACCCTAACACATACCCTTCCCTAACCCTAACCCTTACCCTAACCGTAACCCTAATCCTAACCCTAAACCTAACCCTAACCCTAACCCTAACCCTAACCCTAACCCGAATCCTAATCCTAACACTAACCCTTACCCTTATCCTAACCCTAACCCTAAACCTAAACCTAACCCTAACTTTAAACTTAACCCTAACCCTTTCCCTTACTCTAACGCTAACCGTAACCCTAACCCTTAACCTAACCCTAACACTAACTCTAAACAATAACCCTTACCGTAACCCTAACCCTAACCCTAACCCTAACCCTAACCATAACACTAACCCTAACCCTAACCCTAACCCTAACCCTAACCCTTACAATAATCTTAAACTTAACCCCAAGACTAAACCTAACCCTAACCCTAAGTCTAACCCTTACCCTTACCCTAACCCTAAACCTAAACCTAACCCTAACCATAACCCTAAGCTTTACCCTAATCATAACCCTAACCCTTACACTTACCCTAACCCTAACCCTACTCCAAAGTGTAAAACTAACCCTACCTTAACCCTGACTCTTACCCTTACCCTAACCCTCACCCTAAACCTAACCTGAAACCTAACCCTAACCCTAACCCTTAGCCTTACCCTAACCCTAACCGTAAACCTTACCCTAACCCTAAACCTATAACTAACCCTAACCCTTATCCTAACCCTAACCCTAACCCTAAACCCTAACCCTAATCCTAAACCTAACTCTAACCCTAACCCTAACCCTAACCCCAACCCTAACCCTTACCCTAACCCTAACCCTAAACCTTACCCTAAACCTAACCCTAACCCTAACTTTAACCGTAACGCTAACCCTAACCCTAACCTTAACCCTAACCCTAACACTAACAGTTGCCCTTACCCTACCCCTAACCCTAAACCTAACCCTAAACCTAATCCTAACCCTAACGCTAAACCTAATCCTTAGCCTTACCCTAACCCTAAACCTAAACCTAACCTCTAACCCTAACCCAAACCCTAACCTCTAACCCTAACCCTAACCCTAACGAAAACCCTAACCCTTACTGTTATCCTAACCCTAACTCTAACCCTAACACTTACCCTTATTCTAACCCCTACCCTAACCCTTACCCTAACCTAACCCTTACCCTTACCCTAACCCTAACACTTACCCTTACCCTAACCTAAAACTAACCCTAACCCTAACCCTAAACTTAACCCTTTCCCTTACCATAACCCTAAACCTAAACCTAAACCTTACCCTTACCCTAAACCTAACCCTAACCCTTACCCTAACCCTAACCTTAACCCCAACCCAAACCCTAACCTCTAACCCTCACCCTAACCCTAAGGTTAATCATAACCCTTACCCTTACCCTAACCCTAACCCTAACCCTACCACTTCCCTTACCTTAACCCCTACCCTAACCCTTACCCTAACCCTAAATTTAAACTTATCCTAACGCTAACCCTTACCCTTACCATAACCCTAAACCTAACCCTAACCCTAACCCTAACCTTAACCCTTTACCTTACCCTAACCCTAAACCTAACCCTAACCCTAAACCTTACCCTTACCCTAATCCTAACAATAACCCTTATCCTAAACCTAACCCTAACCTAACCCTAACCGTAACCCTAACCCTTACTCTAACCCTAACCCTAAACCTAATCCTAACGCTTACCCTTACCCTCACCCTAACCGTAACCCTAACCCTAACCATATCCTTAACCCTTACCGTTACCCTAACGCTAAACCTAACCCTAAACTTAACCCTAACCCTTACCGTAACCCCTATCCTAAACCTAACCCTAACTCTAAAACTTAACCTAACCCTAACCCTAACCCTAACCCTGACCCTTAAGCTAACGCTAAACCTAAACCTTACCCTAACCCTAACCCTAACACATACCCTTACACTAACCCTAACCCTAACACTTACCGTAACCCTCAACCTTACACTAAACCTCACCCTAACCCTAACCCTTACAATAATCCTAAATTTAACCCCAAGACTAAACCTAACCCTAACCCTAACTGTAACCCTTACCCTTACCCTAACCCTAACCCTAAACCTAACCCTAACCCTAACCCTAACCCTTACCCTTACCCTAAACCTAACCCTAACCCTAACACTTACCCTTATCCTAACCCCTACCCTAACCCTAACCCTAAACCTAAACCTTAACCTAACCTGAACCCTAACCCTAACCTTACCCTTACCCTAACGTTAACCCTAACCCTTACCCTAACCCTAACCCTAACCCTAACACATACCCTTACCCTAACCTTAACCGTAACCCTAAACCTAACCCTAAACCTAACCCTAACCCTAACCGTAACCCTAATCCTTACCGTAACCCGAACCCTAATCCTAATCCTAACCCTAACCCTTACCCTTACCCTAACCCTAACCCTAAACCTAACCCTAAACCTAACCTTAACCCTAACCCTTACACTAACCCTAACCCTAAACCTAACCCTAACCCTTAACCTTATCCTACCCCTAACCCTAACCCTAAGCCTAACCCTAACACTAACCTTAACCCTAATCCTTACCCTTATCCCAACCCTAACCCTAACCCTAACCTTAAACCTAACCCTAACCCTAACCCTTACCCTTACCCTTACCATAACCCTAACCCTTACCCTAATCCTAACCCTAACTCTAACCCTAACCCTTACCCTTACCCTTACCATAACCCTAAACCTAACCCTAACATTAACCCTAACCCTTACTCTTACCCTAACCCTAACTTTAACCCTAACCCTAACACTAAAATTTACCCTTACCCTAAACATAACCCTAACCCTTACCCTAAACCTAACCGTAGCAATATCCAAAATCCTTACCCTTACCTTAACCCTAACCTAACCCTTACCCTTTCCCTAACGCTA
>JANJXV010000264.1:242500-400000 GCA_024803745.1 Megascapheus bottae
ACCATTACCCTAAACCTAACCCTTAACCTTACCCTAACCCTAACCCGTACCCTTACCCTAACCCTAAACCTAACCCTAACCCGAACCCTAACCTTGACCCTTTCCCTTACCCTAACCCTAACCCTAACCCTAAACCTTACCCTTACCCTAAACCTAACCTTAACCCTTACCCTAAACCTAACCCTAACCCTAACCCTAACCGTAACCCTAACCCTTACCCTAACACTAACCCTAAACCTAACCCTAACCCTTACCCACACCCTAATCCTAACCTTAACCCTAACACTAACCTTATCCTTAACCCTTATCCTTACCCTAATCCTAACCCTAAGCCTAAACCTTACCCTAACACTAACCCTAACCCTAACCCTTACCCTAAACCTAACTTTAACCCTAACCCTTACCCTTACCCTAACCCTAACCCTAACCCTAACCCTTGCCCTTACAATAAACCTAAACCTAACCCTAACCCAAAACCTAACAATTACCCTTATACTAAACCTAACCCTAACCCTAACACTTACCCTTACCCTAACCCCTACCCTAACCCTAATTCTAACCCTAATCCTTACCCTTACCCTAAATTTAACCCCAACACTAAACCTAACCCTAAACCTAACCCTAACCCTTATCCTTACCCTAACTATAACCCTAACCCTAACTTTAAACGTAACCCTAACCCTAACCGTTACCCTAACCCTAACCCTATCCTAACCCTAACCTTTACCCTTACCCTAGCCTTAACCCTAACCCTAAGCCTAACCCCAACCCTAACCTTAACCCTAACCCTTACCCTTACCCTAACCTTAACCCTAACCCGAACCTCGCCCTTACCGTAACCCTAATGTAAACCTTACACTAACCCTAACCCTAAACCTAAACCTAACCCTTACCCTTACCCTAACCCTAACCCTAACCCTAACCCTAAACCTTACCCTTTACCTAAACCTATCCCTAACCCTTACCCTAAAACTAACCCTAACCCTAACCCTAACCCTAACCCTAATGCTTACCCTTACCTTAAACCTAACCCTAATCTTAACCCTTACCCTTGCCCTAAGCCTAACCCTAAACCTAAACCTAAACCTAACCCTAACACATACCCTTACCCTTACCCTAACCCAAACCCTAACCCTAACCCTAACCCTAACCCTAACCCTAACCCTAACCCTAACCCTAACCCTAACCCTAACCCTAACCCTAACCCTAACCCTAACCCTAACCCTAACCCTAACCCTAACCCTAACCGTAACCCTAACCCTAAACCTAACCCTAAACCTTACCCTTACCCTTACCCTAACCCTAACCCTAACCCTAACATTAACCCTAACCCCTACCCTAACTCTAACCCTAACCCTAACCCTAATGCTAACCTAAACCTTATCCTTACCATAACCCTAACTCTAACCCTAACCGTAAACCTAACCCTAACCCTAAACCTAAACCTTACCCTTAACCTAACTGTAACCCTTACCCTTACCCTTACCCTAAACCTAACCCTAACCCATACCCTTACACTAACCCTAACCCTAACCCTAACCCTAAACCTTACCCTTACCCTAACCCTAACCCTTACCCTACCCTAACCCTAACCCTAACTCTAACCCTAACCCTTACCCTTACCCTTAGCCTAACCATAACCCTAAACCTAACACTTACCCTTACCCTAACCCCTTCACTAACCCTAACCCTAACCCTAACCCTAACCCTTACCCTAACCCTTACCCTAACCCTAAACCTAACTCTAACTCTAACCCTAACCCTAACCCTTACCCTTAACCTTACCCTAACCCTAATCCTAAACCTAACACTTACCCTTACCCTAACACCTTCCCTACCCCTACCCCTAACCCTAACCCTAACCCTAAACCTTACCCTTACCCTAACCCTAACCCTAACCCTTACCCTAACCCTAACCCTAACTCTAACCCTAACCCTAACCCTTACCCAAACCCTAACCCTAACCCTAACCCTAAGCCTTACCCTTACCCTAACCCTTACCCTTACCCTAAACCTAACCCCAACCCTAACCCTAACCCTTACCCTTACCTCCTAACCGTAAACCTAACCCTAACCCTAACCCTAACCCTTACCCTTAACCTTACCCTAAACCTAATCCTAAACCTAACACTTACCCTTACCCTAACACCTTCCCTACCCCTACCCCTAACCCTTACCCGTAGCCTTACCCTAATCCTAACCCTAACCCTAACCCTAAACGTAACCCTAAACCTAACCCTAAACCTAACCCTAACCCTAACCCTAACCCTTACCCTAACCCTAAACTTATCCCCAGCACTAAACCTAACCCTATCCCTAACCCTAACCCTTACACTAAACCTAACCCTAAACCTAACCCTAACACAACCTTATCCTAGCCCTAACCCTAACCCTAACCCTAACACTAACACTAACCTTAAACCTAAACCTAACCCTAACCCAAACCCTTACCCTTACCCTAACCCTTACCCTTACCCTAACCCTAACCCTAACTCTAACCCTAACCCTTACCCTTACCATAACCCTAAACCTAACCATAACCTTAACCCTAACCCTTACCCTTCCCCTAACCCTAACTTTAACCCTAACCCTAACACTAAAGGTTACCCTTACCCTAAACATAACCCTAACCCTTACCCTAAACCTAACCCTAGCCCTAACCGTAACCCTTACCCTTACCCTTACCTTAACCCTAACCCTAACCCTTACGCTTTCCCTAACGCTAAACCTAACCCTTACCTAATCCTAACACTAAACCTAACACATACACTTACCCTAACCCTAACCCTAACCCTAACCCTAAATCTAACCCTAACCCTCACCATAGCACTAACCCTAACACTAACCCTAACCTTAAGCCTAACCCTTACCCTTATCCTAAACCTAACCCAAACCCTAACACTTACCCTTACCCTAAGCCCTATCCTAAACCTAACCCTAACTCTAAACCTTAACCTAACCCTAACCCTAACCCTAACCCTGACCCTTAACCTAACGCTAAACCTAAACCTTACCCTAACCCTAACCCTAACACATACCCTTACCCTAACACTAACACTAACCGTAACCCTAAACCTTACACTAAAACTAACCCTAACCCTAAACCTTACAATAATCTTAAACTTAACAACAAGACTAAACCTAACCCTAACCCTAACTCTAACCCTTACCCTTACCCTAACCCTAAACCTAAACCTAACCCTAACCCTAACTCTAAATCTTACCCTAATCTTAACCCTAACCCTTACCATTACCCTAACCCTAACCCTAACCCAATGCCTAACACTAACCCTACCTTAACCCTGACCCTTACACTTACCCTAACCCTAACCCTAACCCTAACCTGAAACCTAACCCTAACCCTAACCCTTAGACTTACCCTAACCTTTAGCCTTACCCTAACCCTAACCGTAAACCTTACCCTACCCCTAACCCTAACACTAACCCTAACCCTTACCCTAACCCTAACCCTAACCCTAAACCCTACCCCTAACCCTAAACCTAACTCTAACCCTAACCCTAACCCTAACACCAAAACCAACCCTTACCCTAACCCTAACCCTAAACCTTACCCTAAACCTAACCCTAACCCTAACTTTAACCGTACCCTAACCCTAAACCTAAACCTAACCTTAACCCTAACCCTAACACTAAGAGTTGCCCTTACCCTACCCCTAACCCTAAAACTAACCCTAAACCTAATCCTAATCCTAACCCTAAACCTAATCCTTACACTTACCCTAACACTAAACCTAAACCTAACCTCTAACCCTAAACCAAACCCTAAACTCTAACCCTAACCCTAACCCTAACGTTAACCCTAACCCTTACCCTTATCCTAACCCTAACCCTAACCCTAAACCTTGCCCTAAACCTAACCCTAACCCTAACCCTAACCCTAACCCTTACCCTTACCCTAATGCTAAACCAAACACTAAACCTAACCCTAACCCTTACCCTTACCCTAAACCTAACCCTAACCCTAACCCTAAACCTTACTCTTAAGCTAACCCTACCACTAACCATAATCCTAATCCTTACCCTTACCCTAACCCTAACCTAACCCTTACCCTAAACCTAACCCTATCTTTAACCCTAACCCTAAACCTAACCCTAACCTTAGCCCTAAACTTAACCCTTTCCCTTACCCTAACTCTAACCCTTACCCTAACCGTAACCCTAAACCTTACCCTAAACCTAACCCTAACCCTAACCCTAACCGTAACACTAACCCTTACCCTAACCCTAACCCTAAACCTAACCCAAACCCTTGCCTTTACCCTCACCCTAACCCTAACCTTAACCCTAACCCTCACCCTATCCTGAACCCTTATACTTACCCTAACCCTAACCCTAAGCCTAAACCTAACCATAACCCTTACCCTTACCCTACCCCTACCCCTAACCCTAACCCTAACATTAACCCTAACCCTTACCCTAATTCTAACCCTAACCCTAAACCTAACGCTAACCTAACCCTCATCCTTACCCTAACAATAACCATAACCCTAACCCTAAACCTAATCCTAAACCTAAACCTAAACCTTACCCTTAACCTAACCCTAACTTTATTCTAACCCTAACCCTTACCCTTACCCTAACCCTAACCCTAACCCTAAACCTAACTCTAACCCTAAAAGTAACCCTAACCCTTACCCTTACCCTAAACCTAACCCTAACCCTAACCCTAACCCTTACCCTTACCCTAACCCTAACCCTAACCCTAACCCTAAACCTTACCCTTACCCTAACCCTAACCCTAACCCTTACCCTAACCCTAACCCTAACTCTAACCCTAACACTTACCCTTACCCTTACCCTAATCCTAAACCTAACCCTAACCCTATCCCTTATCCTTACCCTAAACCTAACCCTAACCTAACCCTAACCCTAACCCTTACCATAACCCTAACCCTAACCCTAACACATACCCTTACCCTAAACCTAACCCTAACCCTAACCGTAACCCTAAACCTAACCATAACCTAACCCTAACCCTAACCCTAACCCTTACCCTAACCCTAACTGTAACCCTAATCCTAACCCTAACCCTTATCCTTATCCTAACCCTAACCCTAAAGCTAAACCTAACCCTAACCTTAACATTAACCCTAACCCTTTCCCTTACTCTAACCCTAACACTAACCCACACCCTTAACCTAACACTAACACTAACCCTAAACCCTACCCCTTATCCTAACCCTAACCCTAACCCTAACCGTAACCATAACACAAACCCTACCCCTTACCCCTAACCCTAACCCTAACCCTAACCCTTCCCCTTATCCTAAACCTAACCCTAACCCTAACACTTACCCTTACCCTAACCCCTACCCTAACCCTAACCCTAACCCTAAACCTTAACCTAACCCGAACCCTAACCCTAACCCTTACCCTTACCCTAACGCTAACCCTAACCCTTACCCTAACCCTAACCCTAACCCTAACACATACCCTTCCCTAACCCTAACCCTTACCCTAACCGTAACCCTAATCCTAACCCTAAACCTAACCCTAACCCTAACCCTAACCCTAACCCTAACCCGAATCCTAATCCTAACACTAACCCTTACCCTTATCCTAACCCTAACCCTAAACCTAAACCTAACCCTAACTTTAAACTTAACCCTAACCCTTTCCCTTACTCTAACGCTAACCGTAACCCTAACCCTTAACCTAACCCTAACACTAACTCTAAACAATAACCCTTACCGTAACCCTAACCCTAACCCTAACCCTAACCCTAACCATAACACTAACCCTAACCCTAACCCTAACCCTAACCCTAACCCTTACAATAATCTTAAACTTAACCCCAAGACTAAACCTAACCCTAACCCTAAGTCTAACCCTTACCCTTACCCTAACCCTAAACCTAAACCTAACCCTAACCATAACCCTAAGCTTTACCCTAATCATAACCCTAACCCTTACACTTACCCTAACCCTAACCCTACTCCAAAGTGTAAAACTAACCCTACCTTAACCCTGACTCTTACCCTTACCCTAACCCTCACCCTAAACCTAACCTGAAACCTAACCCTAACCCTAACCCTTAGCCTTACCCTAACCCTAACCGTAAACCTTACCCTAACCCTAAACCTATAACTAACCCTAACCCTTATCCTAACCCTAACCCTAACCCTAAACCCTAACCCTAATCCTAAACCTAACTCTAACCCTAACCCTAACCCTAACCCCAACCCTAACCCTTACCCTAACCCTAACCCTAAACCTTACCCTAAACCTAACCCTAACCCTAACTTTAACCGTAACGCTAACCCTAACCCTAACCTTAACCCTAACCCTAACACTAACAGTTGCCCTTACCCTACCCCTAACCCTAAACCTAACCCTAAACCTAATCCTAACCCTAACGCTAAACCTAATCCTTAGCCTTACCCTAACCCTAAACCTAAACCTAACCTCTAACCCTAACCCAAACCCTAACCTCTAACCCTAACCCTAACCCTAACGAAAACCCTAACCCTTACTGTTATCCTAACCCTAACTCTAACCCTAACACTTACCCTTATTCTAACCCCTACCCTAACCCTTACCCTAACCTAACCCTTACCCTTACCCTAACCCTAACACTTACCCTTACCCTAACCTAAAACTAACCCTAACCCTAACCCTAAACTTAACCCTTTCCCTTACCATAACCCTAAACCTAAACCTAAACCTTACCCTTACCCTAAACCTAACCCTAACCCTTACCCTAACCCTAACCTTAACCCCAACCCAAACCCTAACCTCTAACCCTCACCCTAACCCTAAGGTTAATCATAACCCTTACCCTTACCCTAACCCTAACCCTAACCCTACCACTTCCCTTACCTTAACCCCTACCCTAACCCTTACCCTAACCCTAAATTTAAACTTATCCTAACGCTAACCCTTACCCTTACCATAACCCTAAACCTAACCCTAACCCTAACCCTAACCTTAACCCTTTACCTTACCCTAACCCTAAACCTAACCCTAACCCTAAACCTTACCCTTACCCTAATCCTAACAATAACCCTTATCCTAAACCTAACCCTAACCTAACCCTAACCGTAACCCTAACCCTTACTCTAACCCTAACCCTAAACCTAATCCTAACGCTTACCCTTACCCTCACCCTAACCGTAACCCTAACCCTAACCATATCCTTAACCCTTACCGTTACCCTAACGCTAAACCTAACCCTAAACTTAACCCTAACCCTTACCGTAACCCCTATCCTAAACCTAACCCTAACTCTAAAACTTAACCTAACCCTAACCCTAACCCTAACCCTGACCCTTAAGCTAACGCTAAACCTAAACCTTACCCTAACCCTAACCCTAACACATACCCTTACACTAACCCTAACCCTAACACTTACCGTAACCCTCAACCTTACACTAAACCTCACCCTAACCCTAACCCTTACAATAATCCTAAATTTAACCCCAAGACTAAACCTAACCCTAACCCTAACTGTAACCCTTACCCTTACCCTAACCCTAACCCTAAACCTAACCCTAACCCTAACCCTAACCCTTACCCTTACCCTAAACCTAACCCTAACCCTAACACTTACCCTTATCCTAACCCCTACCCTAACCCTAACCCTAAACCTAAACCTTAACCTAACCTGAACCCTAACCCTAACCTTACCCTTACCCTAACGTTAACCCTAACCCTTACCCTAACCCTAACCCTAACCCTAACACATACCCTTACCCTAACCTTAACCGTAACCCTAAACCTAACCCTAAACCTAACCCTAACCCTAACCGTAACCCTAATCCTTACCGTAACCCGAACCCTAATCCTAATCCTAACCCTAACCCTTACCCTTACCCTAACCCTAACCCTAAACCTAACCCTAAACCTAACCTTAACCCTAACCCTTACACTAACCCTAACCCTAAACCTAACCCTAACCCTTAACCTTATCCTACCCCTAACCCTAACCCTAAGCCTAACCCTAACACTAACCTTAACCCTAATCCTTACCCTTATCCCAACCCTAACCCTAACCCTAACCTTAAACCTAACCCTAACCCTAACCCTTACCCTTACCCTTACCATAACCCTAACCCTTACCCTAATCCTAACCCTAACTCTAACCCTAACCCTTACCCTTACCCTTACCATAACCCTAAACCTAACCCTAACATTAACCCTAACCCTTACTCTTACCCTAACCCTAACTTTAACCCTAACCCTAACACTAAAATTTACCCTTACCCTAAACATAACCCTAACCCTTACCCTAAACCTAACCGTAGCAATATCCAAAATCCTTACCCTTACCTTAACCCTAACCTAACCCTTACCCTTTCCCTAACGCTAACCCTAACCCTTACCCTAACCCTAACACTAAAACTAACACATACCCTTACCCTAACCCTAACCCTAACCCTAACAGTAACCCTAAACCTAACCCTAAACCCGACCCTAACCCTAACCCTAACCCTTACCCTAACCCTAAACCTAATCCTAACACTAACCCTTACCCTTACCCTAACCCTAACCCTAAACCTAAACCTAACCCTAACCTTAACCTTAACCCTAAACCTTACCCTTACTCTAACCCTAACCCTAACCCTAACCCTTAAACTAACCCTAACACTAACCCTAAAACCTAACCCTTACCTAACGCTAACCCTAACCCTAACCCTCACCATAACACTAACCCTAACCCTAACCCCTAACCCTAACCCTAACCTTAACCCTAACCCTTACCCTTATCCTAAACCTAACCCTAACCCTAACACTTACCCTTACCTAACCCCTATCCTAAACCTAACCCTAACTCTAAAACTTAACCTAACCCTAACCCTAACCCTGACCCTTAACCTAACGCTAAACCTAAACCTTGCCCTAACCCTAACACATACCCTTACACTAACCCTAACCCTAACACATACCGTAACCCTCAACGTTACACTAAACCTCACCCTAACCCTAACCCTTACAATAATCCTAAACTTAACCCCAAGACTAAACCTAACCCTAACCCTAACCCTTACCCTTACCCTAAACCTAACCCTAACCTTACCCTTACCCTTATCGTAACCCTAACCGTAACCCTAACACTTACTCTTACCTAACCCCTACCGTACACCTAACCCTAACCCTAAACCTAACACTAACCCTAACCCTTACCCTAACCCTAACCCTAAACCCTAACCCTAACCCTAACCCTAAACCTAACTCTAACCCTAACCCTAACCCTTATCCTAACTCTAACCCTAAACCTTACCCTAAACCTAACCCTAACCCTAACCTTAACCGTAACCCTAACCCTAACCCTAACCCTAACCTTAACCCTAACCCTAACACTAACCCTTGCCCTTACCCTAACCGTAACCCTAAACCTAACCCTAAACCTAACCCTAACCCTAACCCTAAACCTAATCCTTACCCTAACCCTAACCATAAAACTAAACTAACCTCTAACCCTAACCCAAACCCTAACCTCTAACCCTACCCTAAACCTAACATTAACCCAAACCCTTACCATTATCCTAACCATAACCAAAACCCTAACCCTAACACTTACCCTTACCCTTACCCTAACCCCTACCCTAACCCTTACCCTAACCCTTACCCTTACCGTAACCCTAACCCTTACACTTACCCTAACCCTTAAGCTAACTCTAACCGTAACCCTAAACTTAACCATTTCCCTTACCCTAACCCTAATCCTAACCCTAACCCTAAACCTTATCCTTTCCCTAAACCTAACCCTAACCCTTACCCTAACCCTAACCCTAACCCTAACCCTAACCCTCACCCTAACCCTAACCTTAACCATAACCCAAACTCTAACCTCTAACCCTAACCCTAACCCTAACGTTAACCCTAACCCTTACCCTTATCCTAACCCTAACCATAACCCTACCACTTACACTTACCCTAACCCCTACCCTAACCATTACCCTAACCCTAAACTTTAACCTTACCCTAACGCTATCCCTTACCCTAACCCTAACCCTAAACCTAACCCTAACCCTAACCCTAACCTTAACCCTTTCCCTTACCCTAACCCTAAACCTAACTCTAACCCTAAACCTTACCCTTACCCTAATCCTAACACTAACCCTTATCCTAAACCTAACTCTAACCTAACCCTAACCGTAACCCTAACCCTTACTCTAACCCTAACCCTAAACCTAACCCTAAACCTTACCCTTACCCTCACCCTAACCCTAACGTTAACCCTAACCCCAACCCTATCCTTAACCATTACCCTTACCCTAATGCTAACCCTAACCCTAAACCTAACCCTAACCCTTACCCTTAACCTAACCCTAACCCTAACCCTAACCCTTACTCTTACCCTAATCCTAAACCTAACCCTAACCCTTAACCTTACCCTTACCCTAACCCTAAACCTAACTCTAACCCTAAACCTAAACTTAACCCTTTCACTTACCCTAACCCTAACCCTAACCTTACCCTAACCCTAACCCTAAACCTTAACCTAAACCTAAACCTAACCCTAACCGTAACCCTAACCCTTACCGTAACCCTAACCGTAAACCTAACCCTAAACCTTGCCCTTACCCTCACCCTAACCCTAACCTTAACCCTAACCCTAACCCTATCCTTAACCCTTATCCTTACCCTAACCCTAACCCTAAGCCTAAACCTAACCATAACCCTTACCCTTACCCTACCCCTAACCCTAACCCTAACATTAACCCTAACCCTTACCCTAACTCTAACCTTAACCCTAAACCTAACGCTAACCTAACCCTTATCCTTACCCTAACAATAACCATAACCTTAACCCTAAACCTAATCCTAACCCTAAACCTAAACCTTACCCTTAACCTAACCCTGACCTTAATCTAACCCTAACCCTTACCCTTACCCTAACCCTAACCCTAACACTAAACCTAACTCTAACCCTAAACATAACCCTAACCCTTACCCTTACCCTAAACCAAACCCTAACCCTAACCCTAACACTTACCCTTACCCTAACCCTAACCCTAACCCTAACACTAAAACTTTCCCTTACCCTAAACATAACCCTAACCCGTACCCTAAACCTTACCCTAACCCTAACCCTATCCCTTACCCTTACCTTAACCCTAACCATAATACTAAACCTTACACTTACCCTAACGCTATCCCTAACCCTTACCCTAACTCTAACCCTAATCCTAAACCTAACGCTAACCTAACCCTTAACCTTACCCTAACAATAACCATAACCCTAACCCTAAACCTAATCCTAACCCTAAACCTAAACCTTACCCTTAACCTAACCCTAACCTTAATCTAACCCTAACCCTTACCGTTACCCTAACCCTAACCCTAACCCTAACCTAAACCTAACTCTAACCCTAAACGTAACCCTAACCCTTACCCTTACCCTAAACCTAACACTAACCCTAACCCTAACCCTTACCCTTACCCAAACCCTAACCCTAACCCTAAACCTTACCCATACCCTAACCCTAACCCTAACCCTTACCCTAACCCTAACACTAACTCTAAACCTAACACTTACCCTTCCCTTACCCTAACTCTAAACCTAAACTTAACCCTAACCCTTACCCTTACCCTTACCCTAAACCTAACCCTAACCTTACCCTTACCATTATCGTAACCCTAACCCTAAACCTAACACTTACCCTTACCCTAACCCCTACCGTACACCTAACCTAACCCTAACCCTAACTCTAACCCTTACCCTTACCCTAACTCTAAACCTAAGCCTAACCAACACTAAAACTTACCCTTAACATAAACATAACCATAAACCTTACCATAAACCTAACCATAACCCTAACAATAACCCTTACCCTTACCTTAACCCTAACCCTAACCCTAACCCTAACCCATACCCTTAACCTAACGCTAACACTAAACCTTACCCTAACCCTAACCCTAACCCTAACACATACCCTTACCCTAACCCTAACCCTAAACCTAACCTTAACCCTAAACCTAACCCTAAACCTAACCCTAACCCTAAACCTAACCCTTACCCTAACCCGAACCCTAATCCTAATCCTAACGCTAACCCTTACCCTTACTATAACCCTAACCCTAAACCTAAACCTAACCCTAACCTTAACCTTAACCCTAACCCTTTCCCTTACTCTAACGCTAATCGTAACCCTAACCCATACCCTAAGCCTAACTCTAACCCTAACCATAACCATAACACTAACCCTAACCCTAACCCCTAACCCTAACCCTAACCATTACAATAATCCTAAACTTAACCCCAAGACTAAACCTAACCCTAACCCTAACTCTATAACCTTACCCTTACCCTAACCCTAAACCTAAACCTAACCCTAACCCTAACCCTAACCCTAAACCTTACCCTAATCCTAACCCTAACCCTTAACCTTACCCTAACCCCAACCCTAATCCAAGGCCTAACACTAACCCTACCTTAACCCTGACACTTAACCTTACCCTAACCCTAACCCTAACCCTTACCCTAACCCTTACCCTAATCCTAACCCTAAAACTAACCCTAACCCTTACCCTAACCCTAACCCTAACCCTAAACCCTCACCCTAATCCTAAACCTAACTCTAACCCTAACCGTAACCCTAACCCCAACCCTAACCCTTACCCTAACCCTAACCCTAAACTTTACCCTAAACCTAATCCTAACCCTAACCTTAACCGTAACCCTAACCCTAACCCTAACCCTAACCTTAACCCTAACCCTAACACTAACAGTTGCCCTTACCCTACCCCTAACCCTAAACCTAACCCTAAACCTAATCCTAACCCTAACCCTAAACCTAATCCTTACCCTTACCCTAACCCTGAACCTAAACCTAACCTCTAACCCTAACCCAAACCCTAACCTCTAACCCTAACCCTAACCCTAACGTTAACCCTAACCCTTACTCTTATCCTAATCCTAACCCTAACCCTAACACTTACCCTTACCTAACCCCTACCCGAACCCTTACCCTAACCTAACCCTTACCCTTACCCTAATCCTAACCCTTACCCTTACCCTAACCTAAAACTAACCCTAACCCTAACCCTAAACTTAACCCTTTCCCTTACCCTAACCTTAACCCTAACCCTAAACCTTACCCTTACCCTAAACCTAACCCTAACCCTTACCCTAAACCTAACCCTAACCCTAACCCTAACCGTAACCCTAACACTTACCCTAACCTTAACCCTAAACCTTACCCTAACCCTTTCCCTTACCCTCACCCTAACCCTGACCTTAACCCTAACCCAAACCCTAACCTTTAAACCTAGCCCTAACCCTAACGTTAACCCTAACCCTTACACTTATCCTAACCCTAACCCTAACCCAAACACTTACCCTTACCCTAACCGCTACCCTAACCATTACCCTAAACCTAACCCTTAACCTTACCCTAACCCTAACCCGTACCCTTACCCTAACCCTAAACCTAACCCTAACCCGAACCCTAACCTTGACCCTTTCCCTTACCCTAACCCTAACCCTAACCCTAAACCTTACCCTTACCCTAAACCTAACCTTAACCCTTACCCTAAACCTAACCCTAACCCTAACCCTAACCGTAACCCTAACCCTTACCCTAACACTAACCCTAAACCTAACCCTAACCCTTACCCACACCCTAATCCTAACCTTAACCCTAACACTAACCTTATCCTTAACCCTTATCCTTACCCTAATCCTAACCCTAAGCCTAAACCTTACCCTAACACTAACCCTAACCCTAACCCTTACCCTAAACCTAACTTTAACCCTAACCCTTACCCTTACCCTAACCCTAACCCTAACCCTAACCCTTGCCCTTACAATAAACCTAAACCTAACCCTAACCCAAAACCTAACAATTACCCTTATACTAAACCTAACCCTAACCCTAACACTTACCCTTACCCTAACCCCTACCCTAACCCTAATTCTAACCCTAATCCTTACCCTTACCCTAAATTTAACCCCAACACTAAACCTAACCCTAAACCTAACCCTAACCCTTATCCTTACCCTAACTATAACCCTAACCCTAACTTTAAACGTAACCCTAACCCTAACCGTTACCCTAACCCTAACCCTATCCTAACCCTAACCTTTACCCTTACCCTAGCCTTAACCCTAACCCTAAGCCTAACCCCAACCCTAACCTTAACCCTAACCCTTACCCTTACCCTAACCTTAACCCTAACCCGAACCTCGCCCTTACCGTAACCCTAATGTAAACCTTACACTAACCCTAACCCTAAACCTAAACCTAACCCTTACCCTTACCCTAACCCTAACCCTAACCCTAACCCTAAACCTTACCCTTTACCTAAACCTATCCCTAACCCTTACCCTAAAACTAACCCTAACCCTAACCCTAACCCTAACCCTAATGCTTACCCTTACCTTAAACCTAACCCTAATCTTAACCCTTACCCTTGCCCTAAGCCTAACCCTAAACCTAAACCTAAACCTAACCCTAACACATACCCTTACCCTTACCCTAACCCAAACCCTAACCGTAACCCTAAACCTAACACTAAACCTAACCATAAACCTAACCCTAACCCTTACACTAACCCTAAACTTAACCCCAACATTAAACGTAACCTGAACCCCAACCCTAACCCTTACACTTACCCTAACCCTAACCCTAAACCTAACCCTAACCCTAACCTTAACCCTCTCCCTAACACTAACCCTAATCCTAACCCTAACCCTTACTCTTACCCTAACCATAATCCTAACCTTAAGCCTAACACTAACCCTACCTTAACCCTAACGCTTACCCTTATCCTTACCCTTACCCTAACCCTCTCCCTAACACTAACCTTAACCATAACCCTAACCCTAACATTAACCTTAACCATAACCCAAACCCTAACCCTTGCCCTTACCCTAACCCTAACCCTAAGTCTAACACTAACCCTAACCCTAACCCTAAGCCTAACCCTTACCTTTACCCTAACCCTAACCCTAAACCTAACCCTAACCATAACCTTAACCCTCTCCCTAACACTAACCCTTATCCTAACCCTAACCCTTATTCTTACCCTAACCATAATCCTAACCTTAAGCCTAACCCTAACCCTAACCCTTACCCTAACCCTAACCCTAACACTTACCCTAAACCTAAACCTAACCCTAACCTTAACCATAACCCTAACCCTAACATTAACCTTAACCATAACCCAAACCCTAACCCTTGCCCTTACCCTAACCCTAACCCTAAGTCTAACACTAACCCTAACCCTAACCCTAAACCTAACCCTTACCCTTACCCTAACCCTAACCATAACCCTAAACCTAAACCAAACCCTAACCTCTAACTCTAACCCTAACCCTATCCTTAACCCAATCCCTTACCCTTATCCTAACACTAACCCTAATCCTAACACTTACCCTTACCCTAATCTCTACACTAACCCTTACCCTAACCCTAACCGTTACCCTAACACTAACCCTAACCCTAACCCTTACACTTACCCTAACCCTAAACCTAACCCAAACCCTAACCCTAACCCTAACCTTTTCCCTTACCCTAAACCTAACCGTCAAACTTACACTTAACCTAAACCTAACCCTAACCCTTAACCTAACCCTAACCCTAACCATAACCATAACACTAACCCTAACCCTAACCCCTAACCCTAACCCTATCCCTAACCCTTACAATAATCCTAAACTTAACCCCAAGAATAAACCTAACCCTAACCCTAACTCTAACCCTTACCCTTACCCTAACCCTAACCCTAAACCTAACCCTAACAATAACCCTAACCCTTACCCTAATCCTAACCCTAACCCTTACCCTTACCCTAACCCCAACCCTAGTCCAAGGCCTAACACTAACCCTACCTTAACCCTGACCCTTACCCTTACCCTAACCCTAACCCTAACCCTTACCCTAACACTAAACCTAAAACTAACCCTAACCCTTACCCTAACGCTAACCCTAACCCTAAACTCTAACCCTAATCCTAAACCTAACTCTAACCCTAACCGTAACCCTAACCCCAACCCTAACCCTTACCCTAACCCTAACCCTAAACTTTACCCTAAACCTAACCCTAACCCTAACCTTAACCTTAACCCTAACCCTAACCCTAACGCTAACCTTAATCCTAACCCTAACACTAACAGTTGCCCTTACCCTACCCCTAATCCTAAACCTAACCCTAAACCTAATCCTAACCCTAACCCTAAACATAATCCTTACCCTTACCCTAACCCTAAACCTAAACCTAACCTCTAAACCTAACCCAAACCCTAACCTCTAACCCTAACCCTAACCCTAATGTTAAGCCTAACCCTTACTCTTATCCTAACCCTAACCCTAACCCTAACACTTACCCTTACATAACCCCTACCCTAACCCTTACCCTAACCTAACCCGTACCCTTATTCTAACACTAACCCTTACCCATACCCTAACCTAAAACTAACCCTAACCCTAACCCTAAACTTAACCCTTTCCCTTACCCTAACCCTAACCCTAACCGTAAACTTTACCCTTACCCTAAACCTAACCCTAACCCTTACCCTAAACCTAACCCTAACCCTAACCCTAAACCTAACCCTTACCCTAACCCTAACCTTAACCCTTACCCTAAACCTTACCCTTACCCTAAACCCAACCCTAACCCTTACCCTAAACCTAACCCTAACCCTAACCCTAAACCTAACCCTAACCCTTACCCACACCCTAATCCTACCCTTAACCGTAACACTAATCTTATCCTTAACCCTTATCCTTACCCTAATCCTAACCCTAACCCTAACCCTAACCATTACCCTAACTGTAACCCTAACTCTAACCCTAACCCTTACCCTTACCCTAACCCTAACCCTAACCCTTGCCCTTACCCTAAACCTAAACCTAACCCTAACCCTAAACCTAACAATTACCCTTATACTAACCCTAACCCTAACCATAACACTTACCCTTACCCTAACCCCTACCCTAACCTTAATCCTAACCCTAATCCTTACCCTAACCCTAAACTTAACCCCAACACTAAACCTAACCCTAAACCTAACCCTAACCCTTATCCTTACCCTAACTCTAACCCTAACACTAACTTTAACCGTAACCCTAACCCTAACCGTTACCCTAACCCTAACCCTAATCCTAACCCTAACCTTTACCCTTACCCTAGCCTTAACCCTAACCCTAAGCCTAACCCCAACCCTAACCTTAACCCTAACCCTTACCCTAACCTTAACCCTAACCCGAACCTCGCCCTTCCCGTAACCCTAATGTAAACCTTACACTAACCCTAACCCTAAACCTAAACCTAACCCTTACCCTTACCCTAACCCTAACCCTAACCCTAACCCTAAACCTTACCCTTTACCTAAACCTATCCCTAACCCTTACCCTAAAACTAACCCTAACCCTAACCTAACCCTAACCCTAATGCTTACCCTTACCTTAAACCTAACCCTAACCCTAACCCTTACCCCTGCCCTAACCCTAACACAACCCTAACCCTAACCCTTACCCTTACCCTAAACCTAACCCTAACAGTAACCCTAACACTTACCCTTACCCTAAAAACTACGCTAACCCTAACCCTAACCCTAAATCTAACCTTACCCTTATCCTTCCCCTAAACCTAACTATAACACTAACACGTACCCTTACCCTTACCCTAACCCTAAACCTAATCCTAACCCTAACCCTAACAATAACCCTTCCTTACCCTAACCCTAACCCTAACCCTAAAGCTTACACTTATCGTAACCCTAAACCTAACCCTAACAGTAACCCTAAACCTAACTCTTTCCTTAAACTAACCCTAACCCTAACCCTAAACCTCAACCTTACCCTTTCCCTAAACCTAACCCTAACCCTTACCCTAAACCTAACCCTAACCGTAACCGTAACCCTAACACTTACCCTTACCCTAACCATAATCCTAACCCTAACCATACACCTAACCTTACCTAACACTTACCATTACCCTAACCCTAAACCTAACCCTAACTCTTACCCTTACCCTCAACCTAACCCTAAACTTAACCCTAACCCTAACCCTAACCTTAAACCTTATCCTTACCCTAACCCTAACCCTAACCCTAAACCTAACCCTAACCTTACCCTTACCTTAACCCTAACCATAACCCTAACCCTAACATTAACCTAACCCTTACACTTACCCTAACCCTAACCCTAACCCTAATGCTTACCCTTACCTTAAACCTAACCCTAACCCTAACCCATCCCCTTGCCCTAACGCTAACCCTAACCCTAAACCTAACCCTAACCCTAACACATACCCTTACCCTAACCCTAACCCTAACCCTAACCGTAACCCTAAACCTAACATTAACCCTAACACTAACCCTAACCCTTACCCTAACCCTAACCCTAACCCTTACCCTTACCCTAACCCTAACCCTAACCTTAACCCCAACCCTAAACCTAACCCTAAACCTTACCCTTACCCTAACCCTAACGCTAACCCTAACCGTAACCCTAAACCTAACACTAAACCTAACCATAAACCTAACCCTAATCCTTACACTAACCCTAAACTTAACCCCAACACTAAACCTAACCAGAACCCCAAACCTAACCCTTACACTTACCCTAACCCTAACCCTAAACCTACCCTAACCCTAACCTTAACCCTCTCCCTAACACTAACCCTAATCCTAACCCTAACCCTTACTCTTACCCTAACCATAATCCTAACCTTAAGCCTAACACTAACCCTACCTTAACCCTAACCCTTACCCTTACCCTTACCCTTACCCTTACCCCAACCCTCTCCCTAACACTAACCCTAATCCTAACCCTAACCCTTACCCTTACCCTAACAATAATCCTAACCTTAAGCCTAACTCTAACCCTAACCCTAACCCTAACCCTAACCCTAAGCCTTACCCTAACCCTAACGCTAACCCTTACCCTAACCCTAACCCTAACCCCAACCTTAACCGTAACCCTAACCCTAACATTAAACTTAACCGTAACCCAAACCCTAACCCTTGCCCTTACCCTAAACATAACCCTAAGCCTAACACTAACCCTAACCCTAACCCTAAACCTAACCCTTACCCTTACCCTAACCCTAACCTAACCCAAAACCTAACCTCTAAATCTAACCCTAACCCTATCATTAACTCAAACCCTTACCCGTATCCTAACCCTAACCCTAACACTTACCCTTACCCTAACCTCTACCCTTACCCTTACCCTAACCCTAACCCTTACCCTAACACTAACCCTAACCCTAACCCTTACCCTTACCCTAACCCTAAAACTAACCCAAACCCTAACCCTAACCCTAACCTTTTCCCTTACCCTAAACCTAACCCTAAACCTAACCCTCAAACTTACACTTACCCTAAACCTAACCCTAACCCTTACCCTAAACATAACCCTAACCCTAACCCTTAGCCTTACCCTAACCCTAACCCTAACCCTTACACTAAGCCTAACCCTAACACTAACCCTAACCCTAACCCTAACCGTAAATCTAACCCTAACCCTTACCCTTACCCTAACCCTAACCCTAACCCTAAACCTTACACTTTACCTAAACCTATCCCTAACCCTTACCCTAAAACTAACCCTAACCCTAACCTAACCCTAACCCTAATGCTTACCCTTACCTTAAACCTAACCCTAAACCTAACCCTTACCCTTGCCCTAACCCTAACCCAACCCTAACCCTAACCCTTACCCTTACCCTAAACCTAACCCTAACCCTAACCCTAACACTTACCTTTACCCTAAAAACTACGCTAACCCTAACCCTAACCCTAAATCTAAACTTACCCTTACCCTACACCTAAACCTAACTATAACACTAACACTTACCCTTACCCTTACCCTAACCCTAAACCTAATCCTAACCCTAACCCTAACAATAACCCTTCCTTACCCTAACCCTATCCCTAACCCTAAACCTTACACTTATCCTAACCCTAACAGTAACCCTAAACCTAAATCTTTCCTTAAACTAAACCTAACCCTAACCCTAAACCTCAACCTTACCCTTTCCCTAAACCTAACCCTAACCCTTACCCTAAACCTAACCCTAAACGTAACCGTAACCCTCACACTTACCCTTACCCTAACCCTAATCCTAACCCTAACCATACACCTAACCTTACCTCACACTTACCATTACCCTAACCCTAAACCTAACCCTAACTCTTACCCTTACCCTCAACCTAACCGTAAACTTCACCCTAACCCTAACCCTAACCTTAAACCTTATCCTTACCCTAACCCTAACCCTAACCCTAAACCTAACCCTAACCCTTACCCTTACCTTAACCCTAACCATAACCCTAACCCTAACATTAACCTAACCCTTACACTTACCCTAACCCTATCCCTAACCCTAATGCTTACCCTTACCTTAAACCTAACCCTAACCCTAACCCATACCCTTGCCCTAACGCTAACCCTAACCCTAAACCTAACCCTAACCCTAACACATACCCTTACCCTAACCCTAACCCTAACCCTAACTGTAACCCTAAACCTAACATTAACCCTAACACTAACCCTAACCCTTACCCTAACCCTTACCCTTACCCTAACCCTAACCCTAACCTTAACCCCAACCCTAAACCTAACCCTAAACCTTACCCTTACCCTAACCCTAACGCTAACCCTATCCGTAACCCTAAACCTAACACTAAACCTAACCATAAACCTAACCCTAATCCTTACACTAACCCTAAACTTAACCCCAACACTAAACCTAACCAGAACCCCAAACCTAACCCTTACACTTACCCTAACCCTAACCCTAAACCTACCCTAACCCTAACCTTAACCCTCTCCCTAACACTAACCCTACTCCTAACCCTAACCCTTACTCTTACCCTAACCAAAATCCTAACCTTAAGCCTAACACTAACCCTACCTTAACCCTAACCCTTACCCTTACCCTTACCCTTAACCTTACCCTAACCCTCTCCCTAACACTAACCCTAATCCTAACCCTAACCCTTACCCTTACCCTAACAATAATCCTAACCTTAAGCCTAACTCTAACCCTAGCCCTAACGCTAACCCTAACCCTTACCCTAACCCTAACGCTAACCCTTACCCTAACCCTAACCCTAACCCCAACCTTAACCGTAACCCTAACCCTAACATTAAACTTAACCATAACCCAAACCCTAACCCTTGCCCTTACCCTAAACCTAACCCTAAGCCTAACACTAACCCTACCCTAACCCTAAACCTAACCCTTACCCTTACCCTAAACCTAACCCTAACCCAAACCCTAGCCTCTAACTCTAACCCTAACCCTATCCTTAACTCAAACCCTTACCCTTATCCTAACCCTAACCCTAACACTTACCCTTACCCTAACCCTAACCCTAACCCTAACCTGAAACCTAACCCTAACCCTAACCCTTAGCCTTACCCTAACCCTAACCGTAAACCTTACACTAACCCTTACCCTAACACTAACCCTAACCCTTACCCTAACCCTAACCCTAACCCTAAACCGTAACCCTAACCCTAAACCTAACTCTAACCCTAACCATAACCCTAACCCCAAAACTAACCCTTACCCTAACCCTAACCCTAAACCTTACCCTAAACCTAACCCTAACCCTAATCTTAGCCGTACCCTAATCCTAACCCTAACACTAACCTTAACCCTAACCCTAACACTAAGAGTTGCCCTTACCCTACCCCTAACCCTAAACCTAACCCTAAACCTAATCCTAACCCTAACCCTAAACCTAATACTTACCCTTACCCTAACCCTAAACCTAATCCTAACTTCTAACCCTAACCCAAACCCTAACCTCTAACCCTAACCCTAACCCTAACGTTAACCCTAACCCTTACCCTTATCCTAACCCTAACCCTAACCCTAAACCTTACCCTAAACCTAACCCTAAACCTAACCCTAACCCTAACCCTTACCCTAACCTAAAACTAACCCTAACCCTAACCCTAAACTTAACCCTTTCCCTTACCATAAGACTAACCCTAACCCTAAACCTTAACCTTACCCTAAACCTAACCCTAACCCTTACCCTAACCCTAACCTTAACCCTAACCCAAACCCTAACCTCTAACCCTAAACCTAACCCTAACGTTAACCCTAACCCTTACCCTTATCCTAACCCTAACCCTAACCCTACCACTTGCCCTTAGCCTAACCCCTACCCTAACCCTTACCCTAACCCTAAACTTTAACCTTACCCTAACGCTAACCCTTACCCTTACCCTAACCCTAAACCTAACCCTAAACCTAATTCTAACCTTAACCCTTTCCCTTACCCTAACCCTAAACCTAAACCTAACCCTAAGCCTTACCCTTACCCTAATCATAACCCTAACCCTTAACCTAAACCTAACCCTAACCTAACTCTAACAGTAACCCTAACCCTTACCCTAACCCTAACCCTAAACCTAACCTGTAACCCTAACCCAAACCCTAACCTCAAACCCTAACCCTAACCCTAACGTTAACCCTAACCCTTACCCTAACCATAACCCTAAACTTAACCCTAACCCTAACCCTATCCTTAACCCTTATCCTTACCCTAACCGTAACCATAACCCTAAACCTAACCCTAAACCTTACCCTTACCCTTACCCTAACCCTAACCCTAACCCTAACATTAACCCTAACCCCTACCCTAACTCTAACCCTAACCCTAACCCTAATGCTAACCTAAACCTTATCCTTACCATAACCCTAACTCTAACCCTAACCGTAAACCTAACCCTAACCCTAAACCTAAACCTTACCCTTAACCTAACTGTAACCCTTACCCTTACCCTTACCCTAAACCTAACCCTAACCCATACCCTTACACTAACCCTAACCCTAACCCTAACCCTAAACCTTACCCTTACCCTAACCCTAACCCTTACCCTACCCTATCCTAACCCTAACTCTAACCCTAACCCTTACCCTTACCCTTAGCCTAACCATAACCCTAAACCTAACACTTACCCTTACCCTAACCCCTTCACTAACCCTAACCCTAACCCTAACCCTAACCCTTACCCTAACCCTTACCCTAACCCTAAACCTAACTCTAACCCTAACCCTAACCCTTACCCTTAACCTTACCCTAACCCTAATCCTAAACCTAACACTTACCCTTACCCTAACACCTTCCCTACCCCTACCCCTAACCCTAACCCTAACCCTAAACCTTACCCTTACCCTAACCCTAACCCTAACCCTTACCCTAACCCTAACCCTAACTCTAACCCTAACCCTAACCCTTACCCAAACCCTAACCCTAACCCTAACCCTAAGCCTTACCCTTACCCTAACCCTTACCCTTACCCTAAACCTAACCCCAACCCTAACCCTAACCCTTACCCTTACCTCCTAACCGTAAACCTAACCCTAACCCTAACCCTAACCCTTACCCTTAACCTTACCCTAAACCTAATCCTAAACCTAACACTTACCCTTACCCTAACACCTTCCCTACCCCTACCCCTAACCCTTACCCGTAGCCTTACCCTAATCCTAACCCTAACCCTAACCCTAAACGTAACCCTAAACGTAACCCTAAACCTAACCCTAACCCTAACCCTAACCCTTACCCTAACCCTAAACTTATCCCCAACACTAAACCTAACCCTATCCCTAACCCTAACCCTTACACTAAACCTAACCCTAAACCTAACCCTAACACAACCTTATCCTAGCCCTAACCCTAACCCTAACCCTAACACTAACACTAACCTTAAACCTAAACCTAACCCTAACCCTAACCCTTACCCTTACCCTAACCCTTACCCTTACCCTAACCCTAACCCTAACTCTAACCCTAACCCTTACCCTTACCATAACCCTAAACCTAACCATAACCTTAACCCTAACCCTTACCCTTCCCCTAACCCTAACTTTAACCCTAACCCTAACACTAAAGGTTACCCTTACCCTAAACATAACCCTAACCCTTACCCTAAACCTAACCCTAGCCCTAACCGTAACCCTTACCCTTACCCTTACCTTAACCCTAACCCTAACCCTTACGCTTTCCCTAACGCTAAACCTAACCCTTACCTAATCCTAACACTAAACCTAACACATACACTTACCCTAACCCTAACCCTAACCCTAACCCTAAATCTAACCCTAACCCTCACCATAGCACTAACCCTAACACTAACCCTAACCTTAAGCCTAACCCTTACCCTTATCCTAAACCTAACCCAAACCCTAACACTTACCCTTACCCTAACCCCTATCCTAAACCTAACCCTAACTCTAAACCTTAACCTAACCCTAACCCTAACCCTAACCCTGACCCTTAACCTAACGCTAAACCTAAACCTTACCCTAACCCTAACCCTAACACATACCCTTACCCTAACACTAACACTAACCGTAACCCTAAACCTTACACTAAAACTAACCCTAACCCTAAACCTTACAATAATCTTAAACTTAACAACAAGACTAAACCTAACCCTAACCCTAACTCTAACCCTTACCCTTACCCTAACCCTAAACCTAAACCTAACCCTAACCCTAACTCTAAATCTTACCCTAATCTTAACCCTAACCCTTACCATTACCCTAACCCTAACCCTAACCCAATGCCTAACACTAACCCTACCTTAACCCTGACCCTTACACTTACCCTAACCCTAACCCTAACCCTAACCTGAAACCTAACCCTAACCCTAACCCTTAGACTTACCCTAACCTTTAGCCTTACCCTAACCCTAACCGTAAACCTTACCCTACCCCTAACCCTAACACTAACCCTAACCCTTACCCTAACCCTAACCCTAACCCTAAACCCTACCCCTAACCCTAAACCTAACTCTAACCCTAACCCTAACCCTAACACCAAAACCAACCCTTACCCTAACCCTAACCCTAAACCTTACCCTAAACCTAACCCTAACCCTAACTTTAACCGTACCCTAACCCTAACCCTAAACCTAACCTTAACCCTAACCCTAACACTAAGAGTTGCCCTTACCCTACCCCTAACCCTAAAACTAACCCTAAACCTAATCCTAATCCTAACCCTAAACCTAATCCTTACACTTACCCTAACACTAAACCTAAACCTAACCTCTAACCCTAAACCAAACCCTAACCTCTAACCCTAACCCTAACCCTAACGTTAACCCTAACCCTTACCCTTATCCTAACCCTAACCCTAACCCTAAACCTTGCCCTAAACCTAACCCTAACCCTAACCCTAACCCTAACCCTTACCCTTACCCTAATGCTAAACCAAACACTAAACCTAACCCTAACCCTTACCCTTACCCTAAACCTAACCCTAACCCTAACCCTAAACCTTACTCTTAAGCTAACCCTACCACTAACCATAATCCTAATCCTTACCCTTACCCTAACCCTAACCTAACCCTTACCCTAAACCTAACCCTATCTTTAACCCTAACCCTAAACCTAACCCTAACCTTAGCCCTAAACTTAACCCTTTCCCTTACCCTAACTCTAACCCTTACCCTAACCGTAACCCTAAACCTTACCCTAAACCTAACCCTAACCCTAACCCTAACCGTAACACTAACCCTTACCCTAACCCTAACCCTAAACCTAACCCAAACCCTTGCCTTTACCCTCACCCTAACCCTAACCTTAACCCTAACCCTCACCCTATCCTGAACCCTTATACTTACCCTAACCCTAACCCTAAGCCTAAACCTAACCATAACCCTTACCCTTACCCTACCCCTACCCCTAACCCTAACCCTAACATTAACCCTAACCCTTACCCTAATTCTAACCCTAACCCTAAACCTAACGCTAACCTAACCCTCATCCTTACCCTAACAATAACCATAACCCTAACCCTAAACCTAATCCTAAACCTAAACCTAAACCTTACCCTTAACCTAACCCTAACTTTATTCTAACCCTAACCCTTACCCTTACCCTAACCCTAACCCTAACCCTAAACCTAACTCTAACCCTAAAAGTAACCCTAACCCTTACCCTTACCCTAAACCTAACCCTAACCCTAACCCTAACCCTTACCCTTACCCTAACCCTAACCCTAACCCTAACCCTAAACCTTACCCTTACCCTAACCCTAACCCTAACCCTTACCCTAACCCTAACCCTAACTCTAACCCTAACACTTACCCTTACCCTTACCCTAATCCTAAACCTAACCCTAACCCTATCCCTTATCCTTACCCTAAACCTAACCCTAACCTAACCCTAACCCTAACCCTTACCATAACCCTAACCCTAACCCTAACACATACCCTTACCCTAAACCTAACCCTAACCCTAACCGTAACCCAAAACCTAACCATAACCTAACCCTAACCCTAACCCTAACCCTTACCCTAACCCTAACTGTAACCCTAATCCTAACCCTAACCCTTATCCTTATCCTAACCCTAACCCTAAAGCTAAACCTAACCCTAACCTTAACATTAACCCTAACCCTTTCCCTTACTCTAACCCTAACACTAACCCACACCCTTAACCTAACACTAACACTAACCCTAAACCCTACCCCTTATCCTAACCCTAACCCTAACCCTAACCGTAACCATAACACAAACCCTACCCCTTACCCCTAACCCTAACCCTAACCCTAACCCTTCCCCTTATCCTAAACCTAACCCTAACCCTAACACTTACCCTTACCCTAACCCCTACCCTAACCCTAACCCTAACCCTAAACCTTAACCTAACCCGAACCCTAACCCTAACCCTTACCCTTACCCTAACGCTAACCCTAACCCTTACCCTAACCCTAACCCTAACCCTAACACATACCCTTCCCTAACCCTAACCCTTACCCTAACCGTAACCCTAATCCTAACCCTAACCCTAACCCTAACCCTAACCCTAACCCGAATCCTAATCCTAACACTAACCCTTACCCTTATCCTAACCCTAACCCTAAACCTAAACCTAACCCTAACTTTAAACTTAACCCTAACCCTTTCCCTTACTCTAACGCTAACCGTAACCCTAACCCTTAACCTAACCCTAACACTAACTCTAAACAATAACCCTTACCGTAACCCTAACCCTAACCCTAACCCTAACCCTAACCATAACACTAACCCTAACCCTAACCCTAACCCTAACCCTAACCCTTACAATAATCTTAAACTTAACCCCAAGACTAAACCTAACCCTAACCCTAAGTCTAACCCTTACCCTTACCCTAACCCTAAACCTAAACCTAACCCTAACCATAACCCTAAACTTTACCCTAATCATAACCCTAACCCTTACACTTACCCTAACCCTAACCCTACTCCAAAGTGTAAAACTAACCCTACCTTAACCCTGACTCTTACCCTTACCCTAACCCTCACCCTAAACCTAACCTGAAACCTAACCCTAACCCTAACCCTTAGCCTTACCCTAACCCTAACCGTAAACCTTACCCTAACCCTAAACCTATAACTAACCCTAACCCTTATCCTAACCCTAACCCTAACCCTAAACCCTAACCCTAATCCTAAACCTAACTCTAACCCTAACCCTAACCCTAACCCCAACCCTAACCCTTACCCTAACCCTAACCCTAAACCTTACCCTAAACCTAACCCTAACCCTAACTTTAACCGTAACGCTAACCCTAACCCTAACCTTAACCCTAACCCTAACACTAACAGTTGCCCTTACCCTACCCCTAACCCTAAACCTAACCCTAAACCTAATCCTAACCCTAACGCTAAACCTAATCCTTAGCCTTACCCTAACCCTAAACCTAAACCTAACCTCTAACCCTAACCCAAACCCTAACCTCTAACCCTAACCCTAACCCTAACGAAAACCCTAACCCTTACTGTTATCCTAACCCTAACTCTAACCCTAACACTTACCCTTATTCTAACCCCTACCCTAACCCTTACCCTAACCTAACCCTTACCCTTACCCTAACCCTAACACTTACCCTTACCCTAACCTAAAACTAACCCTAACCCTAACCCTAAACTTAACCCTTTCCCTTACCATAACCCTAAACCTAAACCTAAACCTTACCCTTACCCTAAACCTAACCCTAACCCTTACCCTAACCCTAACCTTAACCCCAACCCAAACCCTAACCTCTAACCCTCACCCTAACCCTAAGGTTAATCATAACCCTTACCCTTACCCTAACCCTAACCCTAACCCTACCACTTCCCTTACCTTAACCCCTACCCTAACCCTTACCCTAACCCTAAATTTAAACTTATCCTAACGCTAACCCTTACCCTTACCATAACCCTAAACCTAACCCTAACCCTAACCCTAACCTTAACCCTTTACCTTACCCTAACCCTAAACCTAACCCTAACCCTAAACCTTACCCTTACCCTAATCCTAACAATAACCCTTATCCTAAACCTAACCCTAACCTAACCCTAACCGTAACCCTAACCCTTACTCTAACCCTAACCCTAAACCTAACCCTAACGCTTACCCTTACCCTCACCCTAACCGTAACCCTAACCCTAACCATATCCTTAACCCTTACCGTTACCCTAACGCTAAACCTAACCCTAAACTTAACCCTAACCCTTACCGTAACCCCTATCCTAAACCTAACCCTAACTCTAAAACTTAACCTAACCCTAACCCTAACCCTAACCCTGACCCTTAAGCTAACGCTAAACCTAAACCTTACCCTAACCCTAACCCTAACCCTAACACATACCCTTACACTAACCCTAACCCTAACACTTACCGTAACCCTCAACCTTACACTAAACCTCACCCTAACCCTAACCCTTACAATAATCCTAAACTTAACCCCAAGACTAAACCTAACCCTAACCCTAACTGTAACCCTTACCCTTACCCTAACCCTAACCCTAAACCTAACCCTAACCCTAACCCTAACCCTTACCCTTACTCTAAACCTAACCCTAACCCTAAACCTAACCTTAACCCTTACCCTAAACCTAACCCTAACCCTAACCCTAACCGTAACCCTAACCCTTACCCTAACACTAACCCTAAACCTAACCCTAACCCTTACCCACACCCTAATCCTAACCTTAACCCTAACACTAACCTTATCCTTAACCCTTATCCTTACCCTAATCCTAACCCTAAGCCTAAACCTTACCCTAACACTAACCCTAACCCTAACCCTTACCCTAAACCTAACTCTAACCCTAACCCTTACCCTTACCCTAACCCTAACCCTAACCCTAACCCTTGCCCTTACAATAAACCTAAACCTAACCCTAACCCAAAACCTAACAATTACCCTTATACTAAACCTAACCCTAACCCTAACACTTACCCTTACCCTAACCCCTACCCTAACCCTAATTCTAACCCTAATCCTTACCCTTACCCTAAATTTAACCCCAACACTAAACCTAACCCTAAACCTAACCCTAACCCTTATCCTTACCCTAACTATAACCCTAACCCTAACTTTAAACGTAACCCTAACCCTAACCGTTACCCTAACCCTAACCCTATCCTAACCCTAACCTTTACCCTTACCCTAGCCTTAACCCTAACCCTAAGCCTAACCCCAACCCTAACCTTAACCCTAACCCTTACCCTTACCCTAACCTTAACCCTAACCCGAACCTCGCCCTTACCGTAACCCTAATGTAAACCTTACACTAACCCTAACCCTAAACCTAAACCTAACCCTTACCCTTACCCTAACCCTAACCCTAACCCTAACCCTAAACCTTACCCTTTACCTAAACCTATCCCTAACCCTTACCCTAAAACTAACCCTAACCCTAACCCTAACCCTAACCCTAATGCTTACCCTTACCTTAAACCTAACCCTAATCTTAACCCTTACCCTTGCCCTAAGCCTAACCCTAAACCTAAACCTAAACCTAACCCTAACACATACCCTTACCCTTACCCTAACCCAAACCCTAACCGTAACCCTAAACCTAACACTAAACCTAACCATAAACCTAACCCTAACCCTTACACTAACCCTAAACTTAACCCCAACATTAAACGTAACCTGAACCCCAACCCTAACCCTTACACTTACCCTAACCCTAACCCTAAACCTAACCCTAACCCTAACCTTAACCCTCTCCCTAACACTAACCCTAATCCTAACCCTAACCCTTACTCTTACCCTAACCATAATCCTAACCTTAAGCCTAACACTAACCCTACCTTAACCCTAACGCTTACCCTTATCCTTACCCTTACCCTAACCCTCTCCCTAACACTAACCTTAACCATAACCCTAACCCTAACATTAACCTTAACCATAACCCAAACCCTAACCCTTGCCCTTACCCTAACCCTAACCCTAAGTCTAACACTAACCCTAACCCTAACCCTAAGCCTAACCCTTACCTTTACCCTAACCCTAACCCTAAACCTAACCCTAACCATAACCTTAACCCTCTCCCTAACACTAACCCTTATCCTAACCCTAACCCTTATTCTTACCCTAACCATAATCCTAACCTTAAGCCTAACCCTAACCCTAACCCTTACCCTAACCCTAACCCTAACACTTACCCTAAACCTAAACCTAACCCTAACCTTAACCATAACCCTAACCCTAACATTAACCTTAACCATAACCCAAACCCTAACCCTTGCCCTTACCCTAACACTAACCCTAAGTCTAACACTAACCCTAACCCTAACCCTAAACCTAACCCTTACCCTTACCCTAACCCTAACCATAACCCTAAACCTAAACCAAACCCTAACCTCTAACTCTAACCCTAACCCTATCCTTAACCCAATCCCTTACCCTTATCCTAACACTAACCCTAATCCTAACACTTACCCTTACCCTAATCTCTACACTAACCCTTACCCTAACCCTAACCGTTACCCTAACACTAACCCTAACCCTAACCCTTACACTTACCCTAACCCTAAACCTAACCCAAACCCTAACCCTAACCCTAACCTTTTCCCTTACCCTAAACCTAACCGTCAAACTTACACTTAACCTAAACCTAACCCTAACCCTTAACCTAACCCTAACCCTAACCATAACCATAACACTAACCCTAACCCTAACCCCTAACCCTAACCCTATCCCTAACCCTTACAATAATCCTAAACTTAACCCCAAGAATAAACCTAACCCTAACCCTAACTCTAACCCTTACCCTTACCCTAACCCTAAACCTAAACCTAACCCTAACAATAACCCTAACCCTTACCCTAATCCTAACCCTAACCCTTAACCTTACCCTAACCCCAACCCTAGTCCAAGGCCTAACACTAACCCTACCTTAACCCTGACCCTTACCCTTACCCTAACCCTAACCCTAACCCTTACCCTAACACTAAACCTAAAACTAACCCTAACCCTTACCCTAACGCTAACCCTAACCCTAAACTCTAACCCTAATCCTAAACCTAACTCTAACCCTAACCGTAACCCTAACCCCAACCCTAACCCTTACCCTAACCCTAACCCTAAACTTTACCCTAAACCTAACCCTAACCCTAACCTTAACCTTAACCCTAACCCTAACCCTAATGCTAACCTTAATCCTAACCCTAACACTAACAGTTGCCCTTACCCTACCCCTAATCCTAAACCTAACCCTAAACCTAATCCTAACCCTAACCCTAAACATAATCCTTACCCTTACCCTAACCCTAAACCTAAACCTAACCTCTAAACCTAACCCAAACCCTAACCTCTAACCCTAACCCTAACCCTAACGTTAAGCCTAACCCTTACTCTTATCCTAACCCTAACCCTAACCCTAACACTTACCCTTACATAACCCCTACCCTAACCCTTACCCTAACCTAACCCGTACCCTTATTCTAACACTAACCCTTACCCATACCCTAACCTAAAACTAACCCTAACCCTAACCCTAAACTTAACCCTTTCCCTTACCCTAACCCTAACCCTAACCGTAAACTTTACCCTTACCCTAAACCTAACCCTAACCCTTACCCTAAACCTAACCCTAACCCTAACCCTAAACCTAACCCTTACCCTAACCCTAACCTTAACCCTTACCCTAAACCTTACCCTTACCCTAAACCCAACCCTAACCCTTACCCTAAACCTAATCCTAACCCTAACCCTAAACCTAACCCTAACCCTTACCCACACCCTAATCCTACCCTTAACCGTAACACTAATCTTATCCTTAACCCTTATCCTTACCCTAATCCTAACCCTAACCCTAACCCTAACCATTACCCTAACTGTAACCCTAACTCTAACCCTAACCCTTACCCTTACCCTAACCCTAACCCTAACCCTAACCCTTGCCCTTACCCTAAACCTAAACCTAACCCTAACCCTAAACCTAACAATTACCCTTATACTAACCCTAACCCTAACCATAACACTTACCCTTACCCTAACCCCTACCCTAACCTTAATCCTAACCCTAATCCTTACCCTAACCCTAAACTTAACCCCAACACTAAACCTAACCCTAAACCTAACCCTAACCCTTATCCTTACCCTAACTCTAACCCTAACACTAACTTTAACCGTAACCCTAACCCTAACCGTTACCCTAACCCTAACCCTAATCCTAACCCTAACCTTTACCCTTACCCTAGCCTTAACCCTAACCCTAAGCCTAACCCCAACCCTAACCTTAACCCTAACCCTTACCCTAACCTTAACCCTAACCCGAACCTCGCCCTTCCCGTAACCCTAATGTAAACCTTACACTAACCCTAACCCTAAACCTAAACCTAACCCTTACCCTTACCCTAACCCTAACCCTAACCCTAACCCTAAACCTTACCCTTTACCTAAACCTATCCCTAACCCTTACCCTAAAACTAACCCTAACCCTAACCTAACCCTAACCCTAATGCTTACCCTTACCTTAAACCTAACCCTAACCCTAACCCTTACCCTTGCCCTAACCCTAACCCAACCCTAACCCTAACCCTTACCCTTACCCTAAACCTAACCCTAACAGTAACCCTAACACTTACCCTTACCCTAAAAACTACGCTAACCCTAACCCTAACCCTAAATCAAACCTTACCCTTATCCTTCCCCTAAACCTAACTATAACACTAACACGTACCCTTACCCTTACCCTAACCCTAAACCTAATCCTAACCCTAACCCTAACAATAACCCTTCCTTACCCTAACCCTAACCCTAACCCTAAACCTTACACTTATCGTAACCCTAAACCTAACCCTAACAGTAACCCTAAACCTAACTCTTTCCTTAAACTAACCCTAACCCTAACCCTAAACCTCAACCTTACCCTTTCCCTAAACCTAACCCTAACCCTTACCCTAAACCTAACCCTAACCGTAACCGTAACCCTAACACTTACCCTTACCCTAACCATAATCCTAACCCTAACCATACACCTAACCTTACCTAACACTTACCATTACCCTAACCCTAAACCTAACCCTAACTCTTACCCTTACCCTCAACCTAACCCTAAACTTAACCCTAACCCTAACCTTAAACCTTATCCTTACCCTAACCCTAACCCTAACCCTAAACCTAACCCTAACCCTTACCCTTACCTTAACCCTAACCATAACCCTAACCCTAACATTAACCTAACCCTTACACTTACCCTAACCCTAACCCTAACCCTAATGCTTACCCTTACCTTAAACCTAACCCTAACCCTAACCCATCCCCTTGCCCTAACGTTAACCCTAACCCTAAACCTAACCCTAACCCTAACACATACCCTTACCCTAACCCTAACCCTAACCCTAACCGTAACCCTAAACCTAACATTAACCCTAACACTAACCCTAACCCTTACCCTAACCCTAACCCTAACCCTTACCCTTACCCTAACCCTAACCCTAACCTTAACCCCAACCCTAAACCTAACCCTAAACCTTACCCTTACCCTAACCCTAACGCTAACCCTAACCGTAACCCTAAACCTAACACTAAACCTAACCATAAACCTAACCCTAATCCTTACACTAACCCTAAACTTAACCCCAACACTAAACCTAACCAGAACCCCAAACCTAACCCTTACACTTACCCTAACCCTAACCCTAAACCTACCCTAACCCTAACCTTAACCCTCTCCCTAACACTAACCCTAATCCTAACCCTAACCCTTACTCTTACCCTAACCATAATCCTAACCTTAAGCCTAACACTAACCCTACCTTAACCCTAACCCTTACCCTTACCCTTACCCTTACCCTTACCCTTACCCCAACCCTCTCCCTAACACTAACCCTAATCCTAACCCTAACCCTTACCCTTACCCTAACAATAATCCTAACCTTAAGCCTAACTCTAACCCTAACCCTAACCCTAACCCTAACCCTAAGCCTTACCCTAACCCTAACGCTAACCCTTACCCTAACCCTAACCCTAACCCCAACCTTAACCGCAACCCTAACCCTAACATTAAACTTAACCATAACCCAAACCCTAACCCTTGCCCTTACCCTAAACATAACCCTAAGCCTAACACTAACCCTAACCCTAACCCTAAACCGAACCCTTACCCTTACCCTAACCCTAACCCTAACCCAAAACCTAACCTCTAAATCTAACCCTAACCCTATCATTAACTCAAACCCTTACCCGTATCCTAACCCTAACCCTAACACTTACCCTTACCCTAACCTCTACCCTAACCCTTACCCTAACCCTAACCCTTACCCTAACACTAACCCTAACCCTAACCCTTACCCTTACCCTAACCCTAAAACTAACCCAAACCCTAACCCTAACCCTAACCTTTTCCCTTACCCTAAACCTAACCCTAAACCTAACCCTCAACCTTACACTTACCCTAAACCTAACCCTAACCCTTACCCTAAACATAACCCTAACCCTAACCCTTAGCCTTACCCTAACCCTAACCCTAACCCTTACACTAAGCCTAACCCTAACACTAACCCTAACCCTAACCCTAACCGTAAATCTAACCCTAACCCTTACCCTTACCCTAACCCTAACCCTAACCCTAAACCTTACACTTTACCTAAACCTATCCCTAACCCTTACCCTAAAACTAACCCTAACCCTAACCTAACCCTAACCCTAATGCTTACCCTTACCTTAAACCTAACCCTAAACCTAACCCTTACCCTTGCCCTAACCCTAACCCAACCCTAACCCTAACCCTTACCCTTACCCTAAACCTAACCCTAACCCTAACCCTAACACTTACCTTTACCCTAAAAACTACGCTAACCCTAACCCTAACCCTAAATCTAAACTTACCCTTACCCTACACCTAAACCTAATTATAACACTAACACTTACCCTTACCCTTACCCTAACCCTAAACCTAATCCTAACCCTAACCCTAACAATAACCCTTCCTTACCCTAACCCTAACCCTAACCCTAAACCTTACACTTATCCTAACCCTAACAGTAACCCTAAACCTAAATCTTTCCTTAAACTAAACCTAACCCTAACCCTAAACCTCAACCTTACCCTTTCCCTAAACCTAACCCTAACCCTTACCCTAAACCTAACCCTAAACGTAACCGTAACCCTCACACTTACCCTTACCCTAACCCTAATCCTAACCCTAACCATACACCTAACCTTACCTCACACTTACCATTAACCTAACCCTAAACCTAACCCTAACTCTTACCCTTACCCTCAACCTAACCGTAAACTTCACCCTAACCCTAACCCTAACCTTAAACCTTATCCTTACCCTAACCCTAACCCTAACCCTAAACCTAACCCTAACCCTTACCCTTACCTTAACCCTAACCATAACCCTAACCCTAACATTAACCTAACCCTTACACTTACCCTAACCCTATCCCTAACCCTAATGCTTACCCTAACCCTAACCCTAACCCTAACTGTAACCCTAAACCTAACATTAACCCTAACACTAACCCTAACCCTTACCCTAACCCTAACCCTAACCCTTACCCTTACCCTAACCCTAACCCTAACCTTAACCCCAACCCTAAACCTAACCCTAAACCTTACCCTTACCCTAACCCTAATGCTAACCCTATCCGTAACCCTAAACCTAACACTAAACCTAACCATAAACCTAACCCTAATCCTTACACTAACCCTAAACTTAACCCCAACACTAAACCTAACCAGAACCCCAAACCTAACCCTTACACTTACCCTAACCCTAAACCTAAACCTACCCTAACCCTAACCTTAACCCTCTCCCTAACACTAACCCTAATCCTAACCCTAACCCTTACTCTTACCCTAAGCAAAATCCTAACCTTAAGCCTAACACTAACCCTACCTTAACCCTAACCCTTACCCTTACCCTTACCCTTAACCTTACCCTAACCCTCTCCCTAACACTAACCCTAATCCTAACCCTAACCCTTACCCTTACCCTAACAATAATCCTAACCTTAAGCCTAACTCTAACCCTAGCCCTAACGCTAACCCTAACCCTTACCCTAACCCTAACGCTAAACCTTACCCTAACCCTAACCCTAACCCCAACCTTAACCGTAACCCTAACCCTAACATTAAACTTAACCATAACCCAAACCCTAACCCTTGCCCTTACCCTAAACCTAACCCTAAGCCTAACACTAACCCTACCCTAACCCTAAACCTAACCCTTACCCTTACCCTAAACCTAACCCTAACCCAAACCCTAGCCTCTAACTCTAACCCTAACCCTATCCTTAACTCAAACCCTTACCCTTATCCTAACCCTAACCCTAACACTTACCCTTACCCTAACCTCTATCCTAACCCTTACCCTAACCCTAACCCTTACCCTAACACTAACCCTAACCCTAACCCTTACCCTTACCCTAACCCTAAACCTAACCCAAACCCTAACCCTAACCCTAACCTTTTCCCTTACCCTAAACCTTACCCTAAACCTAACCCTCAACCTTACACTTACCCTAAACCTAACCCTAACCCTTACCCTAAATATAACCCTAAACCTAACCCTAACCCTTAGCCTTACCCTAACCCTAACACTAACCCTTACACTAAGCCTAACCCTAACACTAACCCTAACCCTAACCCTAACCCTAAACGTAAATCTAACCCTAAAACTTACCCTAACCCTAACCCTAACTATAACCCTAACACTTACCCTTAGCCTTACTCTAACCCTAAACCTAACCCTAACCCTAACCCTAACCCTAACCCTTACCCTTATCCTAACCCTAACCCTAATACTTACCCTTACCCTTACCCCTACGCTAACCCTAACCCTAACCCTAAATCTTAAGCTAACCCTAACCCTAACCCTAACCCTTACCCTTAACCTAACCCTAACCCTAACTCTATCTTTAACCGTAACCCTAACCCTAACACTAACCATACCCTTAACCCTAACCCTAACACTAACAGTTGCCCTTACCTGACCCCTAACCCTAAATCTAACCCTAACTCTAACCCTAACCCTAATCCTTACCCTTACCATAACCCTAAACTAACCCTTACCCTAACCCTAACTTTAACCCTAACCCTTACCCTTACCCTTACCCTAACCCTAAAACTAACCCTAAACCTAACCCTAAACTTAACCCTTTCACTTACCCTAACCCTAACCCTAAACCTTACCCTAACCCTAACCCTAAACCTTACACTAAACCTAACCCTAACCCTAACCGTAACCCTAACCCTTACCCTAACCCTAACCCTAAACCTAACCCTAACCCTTGACTTTACCCTCACCCTAACCCTAAACTTAACCCTAACCCTAACACTATCCTTAACCCTTATCCTTACCGTAACCCTAACCCTAAGCCTAAACCTAACCATAACCCTTACCCTTACCCTACCCCTAACCCTAACCCTAACATTAACCCTAACCCTTACCCTAACTCTAACCCTAACCATAAACCTAACGCTAACCTAACCCTTAACCGTACCCTAACAATAACCATAACCCTAACCCTAAACCTAATCCTAACCCTAAACCTAAACCTTACCCTTAACCTAACCCTAACCTTAATCTAAACCTAACCCTTACCCTTACCCTAACCCTAACCCTAACCCTAAACCTAACTCTAACCCTAAAAGTAACCCTAACCCTTACCCTTACCCTAAACCTAAACTAACCCTAACCCTAACCCTTACCCTTACCCTAACCCTAACCCTAAACCTAACCCTAAACCTTACCCTTACCATAACCCTAACCCTAACCCTTACCCTAAACCTAACCCTAACTCTAACCCTAACACTTACCCTTACCTTTACCCTAACCCTAAACCTAACCCTAACACTAACCCTTACCCTTACCATTACCCTAAACCTAACCCTAACCTTACCCTTACCCTTATTGTAACCCTAACCCTAACCCTAACATTTACCCTTACCCTAACCCCTACCGTACACCTAACCCTAACCCTAACCCTAACCCTAACCCTTACCCTTACCCTAACTCTAAACCTAACCCTAACCCTAACCCTAACCCTTACCCTTACCCTAACCCTAACTCTAACCCTAAGCCTAACCAACACTAAAACTTCCCCTTACCATAAACATAACCCTAAACCTTACCATAAACCTAACCCTAACACTAACAATAACCCTTACCCTTACCTTAACCCTAACCTTACCCTTACCCTAAACCTAACCCTAACCCTTACCCTAAACCTAACCCTAACCCTAATCCTAACCGTAACCCTAACCCTTACCCTAACCCTAACCCTAAACCTAACCCTAACCCTTACCCTTACCCACACCCTAATCCTAACCTTAACCCTAAAATTAAACTTATCCTTAACCCTTATCCTTCCCTAATCCTAACCCTAAACCTAAACCTTACCCTAAACCTCACCCTAACCCTTACCCTAACCCTAACCCTAAATCTAACCCTAACCCTTACTCTTACCCTAAACCTAACCCTAACCCTAACCCTAACCCTTGCCCTTACCCTAAACCTAAACCTAACCCTAACCATAAACCTAACCCTTACCCTTATACTAACCCTAACCCTAACCCTAACACTTACCCTTACCCTAACCCCTACCCTAACCCTAATCCTAACCCTAATCCTTACTCTAACCCTAAACTTAACCCCAACACTAAACCTAAACCTAAACCTAACCCTAACCCTTATCCTTACCCTAACTCTAACCCTAACCCTAACTTTAACCCTAACCCTAACCCTAACCTTTACCCTAACCCTAACCCTAATCCAAACCCTAACCTTTACCCTTACCCTAGCCCTAACCCTAACCCTAAGCCTAACCCCACCCTAACCTTAACCCTAACCCTTACCCTTACCCTATCCTTAACCCTAACCAGAACCTCGCCCTTACCCTAACGATAAAGTAAACCTTACACTAACCCTAACCCTAACCCTAAACCTAACCCTTACCCTTACCCTAACCCTAACCCTAACCTAACCCTAACCCTAACCCTAAACCTTAACCTTTACCTAAACCTATCTCTAAACCTTACCCTAAAACTAAACCTAACCCTAACCCTAAACCTAACCCTAATGCTTACCCTTACCTTTAACCTAACCCTAAACCTAAACCTTACCCTTACCCTAACGCTAACCCTAACCCTAAACCTAACCCTAACCCTAACACATACCCTTACCCTAACCCTAACCCTAACCCTAACCGTAACCCTAAACCTAACATTAACCCTAACCCTAACCCTAACCCTTACCCTTACCCTTACCTTTACCCTTGCCATTACCCTAACCCTCTCCCTAACACTAACCCTAATCCTAACCCTAACCCTTACCCTTACCCTAACAATAATCCTAACCTTAAGCCTAACTCTAACCCTAACCCTAACCCTAACCCTAACCCTAACCCTTACCGTAACCCTAACGCTAACCCTAACCCTAACCTTAACCGTAACCCTAACCCTAACATTAAACTTAACCATAACCCAAACCCTAACCCTTGCCCTTACCCTAAACCTAACCCTAAGCCTAACACTAACCCTAACCCTAACCCTAAACCTAACTCTTACCCTTACCCTAACCCTAACCCTAACCCAAACCCTAACCTCTAAATCTAACCCTAACCCTATCCTTAACTCAAACCCTTACCCTTATCCTAACCCTAACTCTAACACTTACCCTTACCCTAACCTCTACCCTAACCCTTACCATTACCCTAACCCTAACCCTTACCCTAACACTAAACCTAACCCTAACCCTTACCCTTACCCAACCCTAAACCTAACCCAAACCCTAACCCTAACCCTAACCTTTTCCCTTACCCTAAACCTAACCCTAGACCTTACACTTACCCTAAACCTAACCCTAACCCTTAACCTAAACATAACCCTAACCCTAACCCTTAGCCTTACCCTAAACCTAACCCTAACCCTTACACTAAGCCTAACCCTAACACTAACCCTAACCCTAACCCTAACCCTAACCGTAAATCTAACCCTAACCCTTACCCTTACCCTAACCCTAACCCTAACAATAACCCTAACACTTACCCTTAGCCTTGCTCTAACCCTAAACCTAACCCTAACCCTAACCCTAACCCTTACCCTTACCCTAACCCTAACCCTAACCCTAACCCTTACCCTTATCCTAACCCTAACCCTAATACTTACCCTTACCCTAACCCCTACGCTAACCCTAACCCTAACCCTAAATCTTAAGCTAACCCTAACCCAACTCTAACTCTAACCCTTACCATTACCCAAACCCTAAACCTAACCCTAACCCTAACCCTTACCCTTACTCTAACCCTAACCCTAACTCTAACTTTAACCGTAACCCTAACCCTAACCCTAACCCTATCCTTAACCCTAACCCTAACACTAACAGTTGCCCTTACCCTACCCCTAACCCTAAATCTAACCCTAACTCTAACCCTAACCCTAATCCTTACCCTTACCCTAACCCTAAACTAACCCTTACCCTAACCCTAACTTTAACCCTAACCCTTACCCTTACCCTAACCCTAACCCTAAACCCTACCCTAACCCTAACCCTAAACCTTACACTAAACCTAACCCTAACCCTAACCGTAACCCTAACCCTTACCCTAACCCTAACCCTAAACCTAACCCTAACCCTTGACTTTACCCTCACCCTAACCCTAAACTTAAGCCTAACCCTAACCCTATCCTTAACCCTTATCCTTACCGTAACCATAACCCTAAGCCTAAACCTAACCATAACCCATACCCTTACCCTACCCCTAACCCTAACCCTAACATTAACCTTAACCCTTACCCTAACTCTAACCCTAACCCTGAACCTAACGCTAACCTAACCCTTATCCGTACCCTAACAATAACCATGACCCTAACCCTAAACCTAATCCTAACCCTAAACCTAAACCTTACCCTTAACCTAACCCTAACCTTAATCTAAACCTAACCCTTACCCTTACCCTAACCCTAACCCTAACCCTAAACCTAACTCTAACCCTAAAAGTAACCCTAACCCTTACCCTTACCCTAAACCTAAAACTAACCCTAACCCTAACCCTTACCCTTACCCTAACCCTAACCCTAAACCTAACCCTAAACCTTACCCTTACCCTAACCCTAACCCTAACCCTTACCCTAACCCTAACCCTAACTCTAACCCTAATACTTACCCTTACCCTTACCCTAACCCTAAACCTAACCCTAACCCTAACCCTTACCCTTACCCTTACCCTAAACCTAACCCTAACCTTACCCTTACCCTTATTGTAACCCTAACCCTAACCCTAACACTTACCCTTAGCCTAACCCCTACCGTACACCTAACCCTAACCCTAACCCTAACCCTTACCCTTACCCTAACTCTAAACCTAACCCTAACCCTAACCCTAACCCTTACCCTTACCCTAACCCTAACTCTAACCCTAAGCTTAACCAACACTAAAACTTCCCCTTACCATAAACATAACCCTAAACCTTACCATAAACCTAACCATAACTCTAACAATAACCCTTACCCTTACCTTAACCCTAACCGTAACCCTAACCCTAACTCTTACCCTTACCTTAACGCTAACACTAACCCTTACCCTAACCCTAACACATACCCTTACCCTAACATTAACCCTAACCCTAACCGTAACCCTAAACCTAACCCTAACCCTAACCCTAACCCATACCCTAACCCTAACCCTAACCCTAATCCTAACCATAACCCTTATCCTTATCCTAACCCTAACCCTAACCCTAAACCTAACCCTAACCTTAACATTAACCCTAAACCTTTCCCTTACTCTAAGCCTGACCCTAACCCAAACCCTTAACCTAACCCTAACACTACCCCTAAATCCTAACCCTTACCCTAACCCTAACCCTAACCCTAACCATAACCGTAACCATAACACTAACCCTAACCCTTACCCCTAACCCTAACCCTAACGCTAACCCTAACCCTTACCCTAACCCTAACCCTAACACATACCATTACCCTAACCCTAACCCTTACCCTAACCGTAACCCTAAACCTAACCCTAACCCTAACCCCAACCCTTACCCTAACCCTAACCCTAATCCTAATCCTAACCCTAACCCTTACACTTACCCTAACCCTAACCCTAAACCTAAACCTAAACCTAACCCTAACCTTAACCTTAACCCTTACCCTTTCCCTTATTCTAACGCTAACCGTAACCCTAACCCTTACCCTAACCCTAACCCTAACACATACCATTACCCTAACCCTAACCCTTACCCTAACCGTAACCCTAAACCTAACCCTAACCCTAACCCCAACCCTTACCCTAACCCTAACCCTAATCCTAATCCTAACCCTAACCCTTACACTTACCCTAACCCTAACCCTAAACCTAAACCTAAACCTAACCCTAACCCTAACCCTAACCTTAACCCTTACCCTAAACATAACGCTAACCCTAAACCTAAACCTTACCCTTACCCTAATCCTAACCCTAACCCTAAATCTAACCCTAACCCTTACCCTAACCCTAGCCCTAACCCTAACCCTAACCGTGACAATAAACCTTACCCTTACGCCAAACCTAACCCTAACCCTAACCCTAACCCTTACCCTTACCCTAATCCTAACCCTAACCCTAACCCTAAACCTTACCCTTACTCTAACCCTAACCCTAACCCTTACCCTAACCCTAACCCTAACTATAACGCTAACTCTTACCCTTACCTAACCCTAACCCTAACCCTAACCCCAAACCTAAACCTAACCCTAACCCTAAACCTAACCCTTACCCTTACATTAATCCTAACCTTAAACCTAACCCTAACCCTTACCCTTATCCTAACCCTAACCCTAACCCTTACCCTTACCCTAAACCTAAACCTAACTATAACCCTAAGCCTTACCCTAACCCTTACCCTAACCCTAAACCTAATCCTAACCCTAACCATAACCCTAAGCCTTACCCTAACCCTTACCCTAACCCTAACCCTAACACTTACCCTTACCCTAACCCTAAACCTAACCTTAACCCCAACCCTAAACCTAACCCTAAACCTTACCCTTACCCTAATCCTAACGCTAACCCTAACCGTAACCCTAAACCTAACACTAAACCTAACCCTAAACCTAACCCTAACCCATACAATAACCTAAACTTAACCCCAACACTAAACCTAACCAGAACCCCAACCCTAACCCTTACACTTATCCTAACCCTAACCCTAAACCTAACCCTAACCCTAACCCTAACCCTAACCCTAACCCTAACCCTTAACCTTACCTAACCCTAACCCTTACCCTTACCCTAACCCTAAACCTAAACCTAACCCGAACCCTAACCTTAACCCTTTCTCTTACCCTAACCCGAAACCTAACCCTAACCCTAAACCTTACCCTTACCCTAAACCTAACCCTAACCCTTACTCTAAACCTAACCCTAACCCTAACCCTAACAGTAACGCTAACCCTTACCCTAACCCTAACCCTAACCCTAACCCTAACCCCAACCATAACCGTAACCATAACCCTAACCCTAACCCTTACCCCTAACCCTAACCCTAACGCTAACCCTAACCCTTACCCTAACCGTAACCCTAAACCTAACCCTAACCCTAACCCTAACCCTTACCCTAACCCTAACCCTAACCCTAACCCTAACCCTAACCCTTACCCTAACCGTAACCCTAAACCTAACCCTAACCCTAACCCTAACCCTTACCCTAACCCTAACCCTAATCCTAATCCTAACCCTAACCCTTACACTTACCCTAACCCTAACCCTAAACCTAAACCTAAACCTAACCCTAACCTTAACCTTAACCCTTACCCTTTCCCTTATTCTAACGCTAACCGTAACCCTAACCCTTAACTTAACCCTAACACTAACCCTAAACCCTAACCCTTACCCTAACCCTAACCCTAACCATAACCATAACAATAACACTAACCCTAAACCTAACCCCTAATCGTAACCCTAACCCTAACCCTAACCCTTACAATAATCCTAAACTAAACCTCAAGACTAAATCTAACCCTAACCCTAACTCTAACCCTTACCCTTACCCTAACCCTAAACCTAAACCTAACCCTAAACCTAACCCTAACCCTAACCCTTACCCTAATCCTAACCCTAACCCTTACCCTTACCCTAACCCCAACCCTAATCCAAGGCCTAACACTAACCCTACCTTAACCCTGACCCTTACCTTACCCTAACCCTAACCCTAACCTAACCCGAAACCTAACCCTCACCCTTACCCTTAGCCTTACCCTAACCCTAACCGTAAACCTTACCCTAACCCTAACCCTAAAACTAACCCTAACCCTTAACCTAACCCTAACCCTAACCCTAAACCCTAACCCTAATCCTAAACCTAACTCTATCCCTAACCATAACCCTAACCCCAACCCTAAACTTTACCCTAACCCTAACCCTAAACCTTACCCTAAACCTAACCCTAACCCTAACATTAACCCTAACCCTAACCCTAACCCTAATCTTAACCCTAACCCTAACACTAACAGTTGCCCTTACCCTACCCCTAACCCTAAACCTAACCCTAAACCTAATACTAACCCTAACCCTAAACCTAATCCTTACCCGTACCCTAACCCTAAACCTAAACCTAACCTCTAACGCTAACCCAAACCCGAACCTCTAACCCTAACCCTAACCCTAACGTTAGCCCTAACCCTTACTCTTATCCTAACAATAACCCTAACCCTAACACTTACACTTACCTAACCCCTACCCTAACCCTTACCCTAATCTAACCCTTACCCTTACCCTAACCTTAACCCTTACCCTTACCCTAACCTAAAACTAACCCTAACCCTAACCCTAAACTTAACCCTTTCCATTACCCTAACCCTAACCCTAACCCTAAACCTTACCCTTACCCTAAACCTAACCCTAACCCTTACACTAAACCTAACCCTAACCCTAACCCTAACCGTAATCCTAACCCTTACCCTAACCCTAACCCTAAACCTTACCCTAACCCTTACCCTTACCCTCACCCTAACCCTGACCTTAACACTAACCCCAACCTTAACCTCTAACCCTAACCCTAACCCTAACGTTAAACCTAACCCTTACACTTATCCTAACAATAACCCTAACCCTAACACTTACCCTTACCATAACCACTACCCTAACCATTACCCTAACCCTAACCCTTAACCTTACCTAACCCTAACCCTTACCCTTACCCTAACCCTAAACCTAAACCTAACCCGAACCCTAACCTTAACCCTTTCTCTTACCCTAACCCGAAACCTAACCCTAACACTAAACCTTACCCTTACCCTAAACCTAACCCTAACCCTTACTCTAAACCTAACCCTAACCCTAATCCTAACCGTAACGCTAACCCTTACCCTAACCCTAACCCTAAACCTAACCCTAACCCTTATCCTTACCCACACCCTAATCCTAACCTTAAACCTAACATTAACCTTATCCATAACCCTTATCATTACCCTAATCCTAACCCTAACCCTAAACCTTACCCTAAACCTCACCCTAACCCTTACCCTAACCCTAACCCTAACTCTAACCTTAACCCTTACCCTTACCCTAAACCTAACCCTAAACCTAACCCTTGCCCTTACCCTAAACCTAAACCTAACCCTAACCCTAACCGTTACCCTAAACCTAACCCTAATCCAAACCCTAACCTTTACCCTTACCCTATCACTAACCCTAACCCTAAGCCTAACCCCAACCCTAACCTTAACCCTAACCCTTACCCTTACCCTATCCTTAACAATAACCCAAACCTCGCCCTTACCCTAACGATAATGTAAACCTTACACTAACGTTAACCCTAACCCTAAACCTAACCCTTACCCTTACCCTAACCCTAACCCTAACCCTAACCCTAAACCTTAAACTTTACCTAAACCTATCCCTAAACCTTACCCTAAAACTAAACCTAACCCTAACCCTAAACCTAACCCTAATGCTTACCCTTACCTTTAACCTAACCCAAACCCTAACCCTTACCCTTACCCTAACGCTAACCCTAACCCTAAACCTAACCCTAACCCTAACACATACCCTTACCCTAACCGTAACCCTAACCCTAACCGTAACCCTAAACCTAACATTAACCCTAACACTAACCCTAACCCTTACCCTAACCCTACCCCTAACACTTACCCTTACCCTAACGCTAATACTAACCTTAACCCCAACCCTAAACCTAACCCTAAACCTTACCCTTACCCTAATCCTAACGCTAACCCTAACCGTAACCCTAAACCTAACACTAAACCTAACCCTAAACCTAACCCTAACGCATACAATAACCCTAAACTTAACCCCAACACTAAACCTAACCAGAACCCCAACCCTAACCCTTACACTTACCCTAAACCTAACCCTAAACCTAACCCTAACCCTAACCCTATCCCGCTCCCTAACACTAACCCTAATCCTAACCCTAACCCTTACTCTTTCCCTAACCATAATCCTAACCTTAAGCCTAACACTAACCCTACCTTAACCCTAACCCTTACCCTTACCCTTACCCTTACCCTAACCCTCTCCCTAACACTAACCCTTATCCTAACCCTAAACCTTACCCTTACCCTAACAATAATCCTAACCTTAAGCCTAACTCTAACCCTAACCCTAACCCTAACCCTAACCCTAACCCTTACCCTAACCCTAACGCTAACCCTTACCCTAACCCTAACCCTAACCATAACCATAACCGTAACCCTAACCCTAACATTAACCTTAACAATAACCCAAAACCTAACCCTTGTCCTTACCCTAACCGTAACCCTAAGCCTAACACTAACCCTAACCCTAAACCTAACCCTAACCCTAACCCTAATCCTAACCCAAACCCTAACCTCTAACTCTAACCCTAACCCTATCCTTAACCCTAAACCTTACCCTTATCCTAACCCTAACCCTAACACTAACCCTAACCATAAACCTAACCCTAACCCTAACCCTAACCCTAACCCTTACCCTAACCCTAACCCTTACCCTAACCCTAACTCTAACCCTAACTATAACCCTAACCATGACAATAACACTTACCCTTAACCTAACCCTAACCCTAACCCTAACCCTACACCTAACATTACCATAACACTTACCCTTAACCTAACTCTAAACCTAACCCTAACCCTAACCCTTACCTTCAACCTAACCCTAAACTTAACCCTAACCCTAACCCTAAACTTAACCCTTATCCTTACCCTAACCCTAACCCTTAACCTAAACCTAACCCTAACCCTAAACCTAACCCGAACCCTTACCCTTACCTTAACCCTAACCATAACCCTAACCCTAACCTAACCCTTATCCTTACCCTAACCCTAACCTTAACCCTTACCCTAAACATAACGCTAACCCTAAACCTAAACCTTACCCTTACCCTAATCCTAACCCTAACCCTAAATCTAACCCTAACCCTTACCCTAACCCTAGCCCTAACCCTAACCCTAACCGTGACAATAAACCTTACCCTTACGCCAAACCTAACCCTAACCCTAACCCTAACCCTTACCCTTACCCTAATCCTAACCCTAACCCTAACCCTAAACCTTACCCTTACTCTAACCCTAACCCTAACCCTTACCCTAACCCTAACCCTAACTATAACGCTAACTCTTACCCTTACCTAACCCTAACCCTAACCCTAACCCCAAACCTAAACCTAACCCTAACCCTAAACCTAACCCTTACCCTTACATTAATCCTAACCTTAAACCTAACCCTAACCCTTACCCTTATCCTAACCCTAACCCTAACCCTTACCCTTACCCTAAACCTAAACCTAACTATAACCCTAAGCCTTACCCTAACCCTTACCCTAACCCTAAACCTAATCCTAACCCTAACCATAACCCTAAGCCTTACCCTAACCCTTACCCTAACCCTAACCCTAACACTTACCCTTACCCTAACCCTAAACCTAACCTTAACCCCAACCCTAAACCTAACCCTAAACCTTACCCTTACCCTAATCCTAACGCTAACCCTAACCGTAACCCTAAACCTAACACTAAACCTAACCCTAAACCTAACCCTAACCCATACAATAACCTAAACTTAACCCCAACACTAAACCTAACCAGAACCCCAACCCTAACCCTTACACTTATCCTAACCCTAACCCTAAACCTAACCCTAACCCTAACCCTAACCCTAACCCTAACCCTAACCCTAACCCTTAACCTTACCTAACCCTAACCCTTACCCTTACCCTAACCCTAAACCTAAACCTAACCCGAACCCTAACCTTAACCCTTTCTCTTACCCTAACCCGAAACCTAACCCTAACCCTAAACCTTACCCTTACCCTAAACCTAACCCTAACCCTTACTCTAAACCTAACCCTAACCCTAACCCTAACAGTAACGCTAACCCTTACCCTAACCCTAACCCTAACCCTAACCCCAACCATAACCGTAACCATAACCCTAACCCTAACCCTTACCCCTAACCCTAACCCTAACGCTAACCCTAACCCTTACCCTAACCGTAACCCTAAACCTAACCCTAACCCTAACCCTAACCCTTACCCTAACCCTAACCCTAACCCTAACCCTAACCCTTACCCTAACCGTAACCCTAAACCTAACCCTAACCCTAACCCTAACCCTTACCCTAACCCTAACCCTAATCCTAATCCTAACCCTAACCCTTACACTTACCCTAACCCTAACCCTAAACCTAAACCTAAACCTAACCCTAACCTTAACCTTAACCCTTACCCTTTCCCTTATTCTAACGCTAACCGTAACCCTAACCCTTAACTTAACCCTAACACTAACCCTAAACCCTAACCCTTACCCTAACCCTAACCCTAACCATAACCATAACAATAACACTAACCCTAAACCTAACCCCTAATCGTAACCCTAACCCTAACCCTAACCCTTACAATAATCCTAAACTAAACCTCAAGACTAAATCTAACCCTAACCCTAACTCTAACCCTTACCCTTACCCTAACCCTAAACCTAAACCTAACCCTAAACCTAACCCTAACCCTAACCCTTACCCTAATCCTAACCCTAACCCTTACCCTTACCCTAACCCCAACCCTAATCCAAGGCCTAACACTAACCCTACCTTAACTCTGACCCTTACCTTACCCTAACCCTAACCCTAACCTAACCCGAAACCTAACCCTCACCCTTACCCTTAGCCTTACCCTAACCCTAACCGTAAACCTTACCCTAACCCTAACCCTAAAACTAACCCTAACCCTTAACCTAACCCTAACCCTAACCCTAAACCCTAACCCTAATCCTAAACCTAACTCTATCCCTAACCATAACCCTAACCCCAACCCTAAACTTTACCCTAACCCTAACCCTAAACCTTACCCTAAACCTAACCCTAACCCTAACATTAACCCTAACCCTAACCCTAACCCTAATCTTAACCCTAACCCTAACACTAACAGTTGCCCTTACCCTACCCCTAACCCTAAACCTAACCCTAAACCTAATACTAACCCTAACCCTAAACCTAATCCTTACCCGTACCCTAACCCTAAACCTAAACCTAACCTCTAACGCTAACCCAAACCCGAACCTCTAACCCTAACCCTAACCCTAACGTTAGCCCTAACCCTTACTCTTATCCTAACAATAACCCTAACCCTAACACTTACACTTACCTAACCCCTACCCTAACCCTTACCCTAATCTAACCCTTACCCTTACCCTAACCTTAACCCTTACCCTTACCCTAACCTAAAACTAACCCTAACCCTAACCCTAAACTTAACCCTTTCCATTACCCTAACCCTAACCCTAACCCTAAACCTTACCCTTACCCTAAACCTAACCCTAACCCTTACACTAAACCTAACCCTAACCCTAACCCTAACCGTAATCCTAACCCTTACCCTAACCCTAACCCTAAACCTTACCCTAACCCTTACCCTTACCCTCACCCTAACCCTGACCTTAACACTAACCCCAACCTTAACCTCTAACCCTAACCCTAACCCTAACGTTAAACCTAACCCTTACACTTATCCTAACAATAACCCTAACCCTAACACTTACCCTTACCATAACCACTACCCTAACCATTACCCTAACCCTAACCCTTAACCTTACCTAACCCTAACCCTTACCCTTACCCTAACCCTAAACCTAAACCTAACCCGAACCCTAACCTTAACCCTTTCTCTTACCCTAACCCGAAACCTAACCCTAACCCTAAACCTTACCCTTACCCTAAACCTAACCCTAACCCTTACTCTAAACCTAACCCTAACCCTAATCCTAACCGTAACGCTAACCCTTACCCTAACCCTAACCCTAAACCTAACCCTAACCCTTATCCTTACCCACACCCTAATCCTAACCTTAAACCTAACATTAACCTTATCCATAACCCTTATCATTACCCTAATCCTAACCCTAACCCTAAACCTTACCCTAAACCTCACCCTAACCCTTACCCTAACCCTAACCCTAACTCTAACCTTAACCCTTACCCTTACCCTAAACCTAACCCTAAACCTAACCCTTGCCCTTACCCTAAACCTAAACCTAACCCTAACCCTAACCGTTACCCTAAACCTAACCCTAATCCAAACCCTAACCTTTACCCTTACCCTATCACTAACCCTAACCCTAAGCCTAACCCCAACCCTAACCTTAACCCTAACCCTTACCCTTACCCTATCCTTAACAATAACCCAAACCTCGCCCTTACCCTAACGATAATGTAAACCTTACACTAACGTTAACCCTAACCCTAAACCTAACCCTTACCCTTACCCTAACCCTAACCCTAACCCTAACCCTAAACCTTAAACTTTACCTAAACCTATCCCTAAACCTTACCCTAAAACTAAACCTAACCCTAACCCTAAACCTAACCCTAATGCTTACCCTTACCTTTAACCTAACCCAAACCCTAACCCTTACCCTTACCCTAACGCTAACCCTAACCCTAAACCTAACCCTAACCCTAACACATACCCTTACCCTAACCGTAACCCTAACCCTAACCGTAACCCTAAACCTAACATTAACCCTAACACTAACCCTAACCCTTACCCTAACCCTACCCCTAACACTTACCCTTACCCTAACGCTAATACTAACCTTAACCCCAACCCTAAACCTAACCCTAAACCTTACCCTTACCCTAATCCTAACGCTAACCCTAACCGTAACCCTAAACCTAACACTAAACCTAACCCTAAACCTAACCCTAACGCATACAATAACCCTAAACTTAACCCCAACACTAAACCTAACCAGAACCCCAACCCTAACCCTTACACTTACCCTAAACCTAACCCTAAACCTAACCCTAACCCTAACCCTATCCCGCTCCCTAACACTAACCCTAATCCTAACCCTAACCCTTACTCTTTCCCTAACCATAATCCTAACCTTAAGCCTAACACTAACCCTACCTTAACCCTAACCCTTACCCTTACCCTTACCCTTACCCTAACCCTCTCCCTAACACTAACCCTTATCCTAACCCTAAACCTTACCCTTACCCTAACAATAATCCTAACCTTAAGCCTAACTCTAACCCTAACCCTAACCCTAACCCTAACCCTAACCCTAACCCTTACCCTAACCCTAACGCTAACCCTTACCCTAACCCTAACCCTAACCATAACCATAACCGTAACCCTAACCCTAACATTAACCTTAACAATAACCCAAAACCTAACCCTTGTCCTTACCCTAACCGTAACCCTAAGCCTAACACTAACCCTAACCCTAAACCTAACCCTAACCCTAACCCTAATCCTAACCCAAACCCTAACCTCTAACTCTAACCCTAACCCTATCCTTAACCCTAAACCTTACCCTTATCCTAACCCTAACCCTAACACTAACCCTAACCATAAACCTAACCCTAACCCTAACCCTAACCCTTACCCTAACCCTAACCCTTACCCTAACCCTAACTCTAACCCTAACTATAACCCTAACCATGACAATAACACTTACCCTTAACCTAACCCTAACCCTAACCCTAACCCTACACCTAACATTACCATAACACTTACCCTTAACCTAACTCTAAACCTAACCCTAACCCTAACCCTTACCTTCAACCTAACCCTAAACTTAACCCTAACCCTAACCCTAAACTTAACCCTTATCCTTACCCTAACCCTAACCCTTAACCTAAACCTAACCCTAACCCTAAACCTAACCCGAACCCTTACCCTTACCTTAACCCTAACCATAACCCTAACCCTAACCTAACCCTTATCCTTACCCTAACCCTAACCTTAACCCTTACCCTAAACATAACGCTAACCCTAAACCTAAACCTTACCCTTACCCTAATCCTAACCCTAACCCTAAATCTAACCCTAACCCTTACCCTAACCCTAGCCCTAACCCTAACCCTAACCGTGACAATAAACCTTACCCTTACGCCAAACCTAACCCTAACCCTAACCCTAACCCTTACCCTTACCCTAATCCTAACCCTAACCCTAACCCTAAACTTAACCCTTATCCTTACCCTAACCCTAACCCTTAACCTAAACCTAACCCTAACCCTAAACCTAACCCGAACCCTTACCCTTACCTTAACCCTAACCATAACCCTAACCCTAACCTAACCCTTATCCTTACCCTAACCCTAACCTTAACCCTTACCCTAAACATAACGCTAACCCTAAACCTAAACCTTACCCTTACCCTAATCCTAACCCTAACCCTAAATCTAACCCTAACCCTTACCCTAACCCTAACCCTAACCCTAACCCTAACCCTTACCCTTACCCTAATCCTAACCCTAACCCTAACCCTAAACCTTACCCTTACTCTAACCCTAACCCTAACCCTTACCCTAACCCTAACCCTAACTATAACGCTAACTCTTACCCTTACCTAACCCTAACCCTAACCCTAACCCCAAACCTAAACCTAACCCTAACCCTAAACCTAACCCTTACCCTTACATTAATCCTAACCTTAAACCTAACCCTAACCCTTACCCTTATCCTAACCCTAACCCTAACCCTTACCCTTACCCTAAACCTAAACCTAACTATAACCCTAAGCCTTACCCTAACCCTTACCCTAACCCTAAACCTAATCCTAACCCTAACCATAACCCTAAGCCTTACCCTAACCCTTACCCTAACCCTAACCCTAACACTTACCCTTACCCTAACCCTAAACCTAACCTTAACCCCAACCCTAAACCTAACCCTAAACCTTACCCTTACCCTAATCCTAACGCTAACCCTAACCGTAACCCTAAACCTAACACTAAACCTAACCCTAAACCTAACCCTAACCCATACAATAACCTAAACTTAACCCCAACACTAAACCTAACCAGAACCCCAACCCTAACCCTTACACTTATCCTAACCCTAACCCTAAACCTAACCCTAACCCTAACCCTAACCCTAACCCTAACCCTAACCCTAACCCTTAACCTTACCTAACCCTAACCCTTACCCTTACCCTAACCCTAAACCTAAACCTAACCCGAACCCTAACCTTAACCCTTTCTCTTACCCTAACCCGAAACCTAACCCTAACCCTAAACCTTACCCTTACCCTAAACCTAACCCTAACCCTTACTCTAAACCTAACCCTAACCCTAACCCTAACAGTAACGCTAACCCTTACCCTAACCCTAACCCGAACCCTAACCCTAACCCCAACCATAACCGTAACCATAACCCTAACCCTAACCCTTACCCCTAACCCTAACCCTAACGCTAACCCTAACCCTTACCCTAACCGTAACCCTAAACCTAACCCTAACCCTAACCCTAACCCTTACCCTAACCCTAACCCTAACCCTAACCCTAACCCTAACCCTTACCCTAACCGTAACCCTAAACCTAACCCTAACCCTAACCCTAACCCTTACCCTAACCCTAACCCTAATCCTAATCCTAACCCTAACCCTTACACTTACCCTAACCCTAACCCTAAACCTAAACCTAAACCTAACCCTAACCTTAACCTTAACCCTTACCCTTTCCCTTATTCTAACGCTAACCGTAACCCTAACCCTTAACTTAACCCTAACACTAACCCTAAACCCTAACCCTTACCCTAACCCTAACCCTAACCATAACCATAACAATAACACTAACCCTAAACCTAACCCCTAATCGTAACCCTAACCCTAACCCTAACCCTTACAATAATCCTAAACTAAACCTCAAGACTAAATCTAACCCTAACTCTAACCCTTACCCTTACCCTAACCCTAAACCTAAACCTAACCCTAAACCTAACCCTAACCCTAACCCTTACCCTAATCCTAACCCTAACCCTTACCCTTACCCTAACCCCAACCCTAATCCAAGGCCTAACACTAACCCTACCTTAACCCTGACCCTTACCTTACCCTAACCCTAACCCTAACCTAACCCGAAACCTAACCCTCACCCTTACCCTTAGCCTTACCCTAACCCTAACCGTAAACCTTACCCTAACCCTAACCCTAAAACTAACCCTAACCCTTAACCTAACCCTAACCCTAACCCTAAACCCTAACCCTAATCCTAAACCTAACTCTATCCCTAACCATAACCCTAACCCCAACCCTAAACTTTACCCTAACCCTAACCCTAAACCTTACCCTAAACCTAACCCTAACCCTAACATTAACCATAACCCTAACCCTAACCCTAATCTTAACCCTAACCCTAACACTAACAGTTGCCCTTACCCTACCCCTAACCCTAAACCTAACCCTAAACCTAATACTAACCCTAACCCTAAACCTAATCCTTACCCGTACCCTAACCCTAAACCTAAACCTAACCTCTAACGCTAACCCAAACCCGAACCTCTAACCCTAACCCTAACCCTAACGTTAGCCCTAACCCTTACTCTTATCCTAACAATAACCCTAACCCTAACACTTACACTTACCTAACCCCTACCCTAACCCTTACCCTAATCTAACCCTTACCCTTACCCTAACCTTAACCCTTACCCTTACCCTAACCTAAAACTAACCCTAACCCTAACCCTAAACTTAACCCTTTCCATTACCCTAACCCTAACCCTAACCCTAAACCTTACCCTTACCCTAAACCTAACCCTAACCCTTACACTAAACCTAACCCTAACCCTAACCCTAACCGTAATCCTAACCCTTACCCTAACCCTAACCCTAAACCTTACCCTAACCCTTACCCTTACCCTCACCCTAACCCTGACCTTAACACTAACCCCAACCTTAACCTCTAACCCTAACCCTAACCCTAACGTTAAACCTAACCCTTACACTTATCCTAACAATAACCCTAACCCTAACACTTACCCTTACCATAACCACTACCCTAACCATTACCCTAACCCTAACCCTTAACCTTACCTAACCCTAACCCTTACCCTTACCCTAACCCTAAACCTAAACCTAACCCGAACCCTAACCTTAACCCTTTCTCTTACCCTAACCCGAAACCTAACCCTAACCCTAAACCTTACCCTTACCCTAAACCTAACCCTAACCCTTACTCTAAACCTAACCCTAACCCTAATCCTAACCGTAACGCTAACCCTTACCCTAACCCTAACCCTAAACCTAACCCTAACCCTTATCCTTACCCACACCCTAATCCTAACCTTAAACCTAACATTAACCTTATCCATAACCCTTATCATTACCCTAATCCTAACCCTAACCCTAAACCTTACCCTAAACCTCACCCTAACCCTTACCCTAACCCTAACCCTAACTCTAACCTTAACCCTTACCCTTACCCTAAACCTAACCCTAAACCTAACCCTTGCCCTTACCCTAAACCTAAACCTAACCCTAACCCTAACCGTTACCCTAAACCTAACCCTAATCCAAACCCTAACCTTTACCCTTACCCTATCACTAACCCTAACCCTAAGCCTAACCCCAACCCTAACCTTAACCCTAACCCTTACCCTTACCCTATCCTTAACAATAACCCAAACCTCGCCCTTACCCTAACGATAATGTAAACCTTACACTAACGTTAACCCTAACCCTAAACCTAACCCTTACCCTTACCCTAACCCTAACCCTAACCCTAACCCTAAACCTTAAACTTTACCTAAACCTATCCCTAAACCTTACCCTAAAACTAAACCTAACCCTAACCCTAAACCTAACCCTAATGCTTACCCTTACCTTTAACCTAACCCAAACCCTAACCCTTACCCTTACCCTAACGCTAACCCTAACCCTAAACCTAACCCTAACCCTAACACATACCCTTACCCTAACCGTAACCCTAACCCTAACCGTAACCCTAAACCTAACATTAACCCTAACACTAACCCTAACCCTTACCCTAACCCTACCCCTAACACTTACCCTTACCCTAACGCTAATACTAACCTTAACCCCAACCCTAAACCTAACCCTAAACCTTACCCTTACCCTAATCCTAACGCTAACCCTAACCGTAACCCTAAACCTAACACTAAACCTAACCCTAAACCTAACCCTAACGCATACAATAACCCTAAACTTAACCCCAACACTAAACCTAACCAGAACCCCAACCCTAACCCTTACACTTACCCTAAACCTAACCCTAAACCTAACCCTAACCCTAACCCTATCCCGCTCCCTAACACTAACCCTAATCCTAACCCTAACCCTTACTCTTTCCCTAACCATAATCCTAACCTTAAGCCTAACACTAACCCTACCTTAACCCTAACCCTTACCCTTACCCTTACCCTTACCCTAACCCTCTCCCTAACACTAACCCTTATCCTAACCCTAAACCTTACCCTTACCCTAACAATAATCCTAACCTTAAGCCTAACTCTAACCCTAACCCTAACCCTAACCCTAACCCTAACCCTTACCCTAACCCTAACGCTAACCCTTACCCTAACCCTAACCCTAACCATAACCATAACCGTAACCCTAACCCTAACATTAACCTTAACAATAACCCAAAACCTAACCCTTGTCCTTACCCTAACCGTAACCCTAAGCCTAACACTAACCCTAACCCTAAACCTAACCCTAACCCTAACCCTAATCCTAACCCAAACCCTAACCTCTAACTCTAACCCTAACCCTATCCTTAACCCTAAACCTTACCCTTATCCTAACCCTAACCCTAACACTAACCCTAACCATAAACCTAACCCTAACCCTAACCCTAACCCTTACCCTAACCCTAACCCTTACCCTAACCCTAACTCTAACCCTAACTATAACCCTAACCATGACAATAACACTTACCCTTAACCTAACCCTAACCCTAACCCTAACCCTACACCTAACATTACCATAACACTTACCCTTAACCTAACTCTAAACCTAACCCTAACCCTAACCCTTACCTTCAACCTAACCCTAAACTTAACCCTAACCCTAACCCTAAACTTAACCCTTATCCTTACCCTAACCCTAACCCTTAACCTAAACCTAACCCTAACCCTAAACCTAACCCGAACCCTTACCCTTACCTTAACCCTAACCATAACCCTAACCCTAACCTAACCCTTATCCTTACCCTAACCCTAACCTTAACCCTTACCCTAAACATAACGCTAACCCTAAACCTAAACCTTACCCTTACCCTAATCCTAACCCTAACCCTAAATCTAACCCTAACCCTTACCCTAACCCTAGCCCTAACCCTAACCCTAACCGTGACAATAAACCTTACCCTTACGCCAAACCTAACCCTAACCCTAACCCTAACCCTTACCCTTACCCTAATCCTAACCCTAACCCTAACCCTAAACCTTACCCTTACTCTAACCCTAACCCTAACCCTTACCCTAACCCTAACCCTAACTATAACGCTAACTCTTACCCTTACCTAACCCTAACCCTAACCCTAACCCCAAACCTAAACCTAACCCTAACCCTAAACCTAACCCTTACCCTTACATTAATCCTAACCTTAAACCTAACCCTAACCCTTACCCTTATCCTAACCCTAACCCTAACCCTTACCCTTACCCTAAACCTAAACCTAACTATAACCCTAAGCCTTACCCTAACCCTTACCCTAACCCTAAACCTAATCCTAACCCTAACCATAACCCTAAGCCTTACCCTAACCCTTACCCTAACCCTAACCCTAACACTTACCCTTACCCTAACCCTAAACCTAACCTTAACCCCAACCCTAAACCTAACCCTAAACCTTACCCTTACCCTAATCCTAACGCTAACCCTAACCGTAACCCTAAACCTAACACTAAACCTAACCCTAAACCTAACCCTAACCCATACAATAACCTAAACTTAACCCCAACACTAAACCTAACCAGAACCCCAACCCTAACCCTTACACTTATCCTAACCCTAACCCTAAACCTAACCCTAACCCTAACCCTAACCCTCTCCCTAACATTAACCCTAATCCTAACCCTAACCCTTACTCTTACCCTAACCATAATCCTAACCTTAAGCCTAACACTAACACTACCTTAACCCTAACCCTTACCCTTACCCTTACCCTTACCCTTACGCTAACCCTCTCCGTAACACTAACCCTAATCCTAACCCTAACCCTTACTCTTACCCTAACAATAATCCTAACCTTAAGCCTAACTCTAACCCTAACCCTAACCCTAACCCTAACCCTAACCCTAAAACTTACCCTAACCCTAACGCTAACCCTTACCCTAACCCTAACCCTAACCCTAAACTTAACCGTAACCATAACCCTAACATTAACCTTAAACATAACCCAAACCCTAACCCTTGCCCTTACCCTAACCGTAACGCTAAGCCTAACACTAACCCTAACCCTAACCCTAAACCTAACCCTAACCCTAACGCTAACCCTAACACTAACCCAAACCCTAACTTCTAACTGTAACCCTAACCCTATCCTTAATCCTAACCCTTACCCTTATCCTAACCCTAACCATAACCCTAACACTTACGCTTACCCTAACCTCTACCCTAACCCTTACCCTAACCCAAACCCTTACCCCAACCCTAACCCTAACCCTAACCCTTACCCTTACCCTAACCCTAACCTTAACCTTTTCCCTTACCCTAAAACTAAACCTAAACCGAACCCGCAACCTTACACTTACCCTAAACCTAACCCTAACCCTTACCCTAAACCTAACCCTAACCCTTACCCTAAACATAACCCTAAACCTAACCCTAACCCTTACCCTAACCCTAACCCTAACCCTAACCATAAATCTAAACCTAATCCTTACCCTTACCCTTACCCTAACCCTAACCAGAACTATGACCCTAACACTTAACTTTACCCTTACCCTAACCCTAAACCAATCCCTAACTCTAACCCTAACCCTAACCCTAACCCTAACCCTAACCCTAACCCTAACCCTTAACCTTACCTAACCCTAACCCTTACCCTTACCCTAACCCTAAACCTAAACCTAACCCGAACCCTAACCTTAACCCTTTCTCTTACCCTAACCCGAAACCTAACCCTAACCCTAAACCTTACCCTTACCCTAAACCTAACCCTAACCCTTACTCTAAACCTAACCCTAACCCTAACCCTAACAGTAACGCTAACCCTTACCCTAACCCTAACCCTAACCCTAACCCTAACCCCAACCATAACCGTAAACATAACACTAACCCTAACCCTTACCCCTAACCCTAACCCTAACGCTAACCCTAACCCTTACCCTAACCGTAACCCTAAACCTAACCCTAACCCTAACCCTAACCCTTACCCTAACCCTAACCCTAACCCTAACCCTAACCCTAACCCTTACCCTAACCGTAACCCTAAACCTAACCCTAACCCTAACCCTAACCCTTACCCTAACCCTAACCCTAATCCTAATCCTAACCCTAACCCTTACACTTACCCTAACCCTAACCCTAAACCTAAACCTAAACCTAACCCTAACCTTAACCTTAACCCTTACCCTTTCCCTTATTCTAACGCTAACCGTAACCCTAACCCTTAACTTAACCCTAACACTAACCCTAAACCCTAACCCTTACCCTAACCCTAACCCTAACCATAACCATAACAATAACACTAACCCTAAACCTAACCCCTAATCGTAACCCTAACCCTAACCCTAACCCTTACAATAATCCTAAACTAAACCTCAAGACTAAATCTAACCCTAACCCTAACTCTAACCCTTACCCTTACCCTAACCCTAAACCTAAACCTAACCCTAAACCTAACCCTAACCCTAACCCTTACCCTAATCCTAACCCTAACCCTTACCCTTACCCTAACCCCAACCCTAATCCAAGGCCTAACACTAACCCTACCTTAACCCTGACCCTTACCCTTACCCTAACCCTAACCCTAACCTAACCCGAAACCTAACCCTCACCCTTACCCTTAGCCTTACCCTAACCCTAACCGTAAACCTTACCCTAACCCTAACCCTAAAACTAACCCTAACCCTTAACCTAACCCTAACCCTAACCCTAAACCCTAACCAAAATCCTAAACCTAACTCTATCCCTAACCATAACCCTAACCCCAACCCTAAACTTTACCCTAACCCTAACCCTAAACCTTACCCTAAACCTAACCCTAACCCTAACATTAACCATAACCCTAACCCTAACCCTAATCTTAACCCTAACCCTAACACTAACAGTTGCCCTTACCCTACCCCTAACCCTAAACCTAACCCTAAACATAATACTAACCCTAACCCTAAACCTAATCCTTACCCGTACCCTAACCCTAAACCTAAACCTAACCTCTAACGCTAACCCAAACCCGAACCTCTAACCCTAACCCTAACCCTAACGTTAGCCCTAACCCTTACTCTTATCCTAACAATAACCCTAACCCTAACACTTACACTTACCTAACCCCTACCCTAACCCTTACCCTAATCTAACCCTTACCCTTACCCTAACCTTAACCCTTACCCTTACCCTAACCTAAAACTAACCCTAACCCTAACCCTAAACTTAACCCTTTCCATTACCCTAACCCTAACCCTAACCCTAAACCTTACCCTTACCCTAAACCTAACCCTAACCCTTACACTAAACCTAACCCTAACCCTAACCCTAACCGTAATCCTAACCCTTACCCTAACCCTAACCCTAAACCTTACCCTAACCCTTACCCTTACCCTCACCCTAACCCTGACCTTAACACTAACCCCAACCCTAACCTCTAACCCTAACCCTAACCCTAACGTTAAACCTAACCCTTACACTTATCCTAACAATAACCCTAACCCTAACACTTACCCTTACCATAACCACTACCCTAACCATTACCCTAACCCTAACCCTTAACCTTACCTAACCCTAACCCTTACCCTTACCCTTACCCTAACCCTAAACCTAAACCTAACCTGAACCCTAACCTTAACCCTTTCTCTTACCCTAACCCGAAACCTAACCCTAACCCTAAACCTTACCCTTACCCTAAACCTAACCCTAACCCTTACTCTAAACCTAACCCTAACCCTAACCCTAACCGTAACGCTAACCCTTACCCTAACCCTAACCCTAAACCTAACCCTAACCCTTATCCTTACCCACACCCTAATCCTAACCTTAAACCTAACATTAACCTTATCCATAACCCTTATCATTACCCTAATCCTAACCCTAACCCTAAACCTTACCCTAAACCTCACCCTAACCCTTACCCTAACCCTAACCCTAACTCTAACCTTAACCCTTACCCTTACCCTAAACCTAAACCTAAACCTAACCCTTGCCCTTACCCTAAACCTAAACCTAACCCTAACCCTAACCGTTACCCTAAACCTAACCCTAATCCAAACCCTAACCTTTACCCTTACCCTATCACTAACCCTAACCCTAAGCCTAACCCCAACCCTAACCTTAACCCTAACCCTTACCCTTACCCTATCCTTAACAATAACCCGAACCTCGCCCTTACCCTAACGATAATGTAAACCTTACACTAACGTTAACCCTAACCCTAAACCTAACCCTTACCCTTACCCTAACCCTAACCCTAACCCTAACCCTAAACCTTAAACTTTACCTAAACCTATCCCTAAACCTTACCCTAAAACTAAACCTAACCCTAACCCTAAACCTAACCCTAATGCTTACCCTTACCTTTAACCTAACCCAAACCCTAACCCTTACCCTTACCCTAACGCTAACCCTAACCCTAAACCTAACCCTAACCCTAACACATACCCTTACCCTAACCGTAACCCTAACCCTAACCGTAACCCTAAACCTAACATTAACCCTAACACTAACCCTAACCCTTACCCTAACCCTACCCCTAACACTTACCCTTACCCTAACGCTAATACTAACCTTAACCCCAACCCTAAACCTAACCCTAAACCTTACCCTTACCCTAATCCTAACGCTAACCCTAACCGTAACCCTAAACCTAACACTAAACCTAACCCTAAACCTAACCCTAACGCATACAATAACCCTAAACTTAACCCCAACACTAAACCTAACCAGAACCCCAACCCTAACCCTTACACTTACCCTAAACCTAACCCTAAACCTAACCCTAACCCTAACCCTATCCCGCTCCCTAACACTAACCCTAATCCTAACCCTAACCCTTACTCTTACCCTAACCATAATCCTAACCTTAAGCCTAACACTAACCCTATCTTAACCCTAACCCTTACCCTTACCCTTACCCTTACCCTAACCCTCTCCCTAACACTAACCCTTATCCTAACCCTAAACCTTACCCTTACCCTAACAATAATCCTAACCTTAAGCCTAACTCTAACCCTAACCCTAACCCTAACCCTAACCCTAACCCTTACCCTAACCCTAACGCTAACCCTTACCCTAACCCTAACCCTAACCCTAACCATAACCGTAACCCTAACCCTAACATTAACCTTAACAATAACCCAAAACCTAACCCTTGCCCTTACCCTAACCGTAACCCTAAGCCTAACACTAACCCTAACCCTAACCCTAAACCTAACCCTAACCCTAACCCTAATCCTAACCCAAACCCTAACCTCTAACTCTAACCCTAACCCTATCCTTAACCCTAAACCTTACCCTTATCCTAACCCTAACCCTAACCCTAACACTTACCCTTACCCTAACCTCTACCCTAACCCTTACCCTAACCCAAACCCTTACCCTAACCCTAACCCTAACCCTAACCCTTACCCTTACCCTAACCCTAACCCTAAACTTTTCCCTTACCCTAAACCTAACCCTCAACCTTACACTTACTCTAAACCTAACCCTACCCTTACCCTAAACCTAACCCTAAACCTAACCCTAACCCTTAGCCTTACCCTAACCCTAACCCTAACCCTTACCCTAACCCTAACCCTAACACTAACCCTAACCATAAACCTAACCCTAACTCTAAACCTAACCCTAAATCTAAACCTAACCCTTACCCTTACCCTAACACTAACCCTAACTATAACCCTAACACTTACCCTTACCCTTACCCTAACCTTAAACCTAACCCTAACCGTAACCCTAACCCTAACCCTTACCCTGACCCTAACCCTAACCCTAACCCTAACCCTTACCCTTATCTCACCCTAAACCTAACCCTAACCCTAACCCTAACCCTTTCACGTACCCTAAACCTAACCATAACCCTAATCCTCAACCTTTCCCTTACCCTAAACCTAACCCTAACCCTTACCCTAAACCTAAACCTAACCTTAACCGTTAGCCTTACCCTAACCCTAATCCTAACCCTTACCCTAACCCTAACCCTAACACTAACCCTAATCATAAACCTAACCCTAACCCTAACCCTACCCTAAATCTAACCCTAACCCTTACCCTTACCCTAACCCTAACCCTAACTATAACCCTAACACTTACCCTTACCCTTACCCTAAACCTAAACCTAACCCTAACCGTAACCCTAACCCTAACCCTTACCCTTACCCTAACCCTAACCCTAACCCTAACCCTAACCCTTACCCTTATTCTAACCCTAACCCTAACACTTACCCTTACCCTAACCACTACGCTAATCCTAACCCTAACCCTAAATCTTAACCTAACCCTAACCCGAACCCTAAACCTTACCCTTGCCATTACCCTAACCCTAAACCTAACCCTAACCCTAACCCTAACCCTTACCCTTACTCTAACCCTAACCCTAACCCTAACACTAAAACTAACCCTTACCCTAAACATAACCCTAACCCTTACCCTAAACCTAACCCTAACCCAAACCTAACCCTGACCCTTACCTTAACCCTAACACTAAACCTAACCCTTACCCCTACCCTAAAGCTAACCCAAACCTTTACCCTAACCCTAACCCTAACACTAAACCTTACCCTTAGCCTAACCCTAACCCTAACCCCAAGCCTAACACTAACCCTACCTTAACCCTAACCCTTCCCCTTCCCCTAACCCTAACCCTAAACCTAACCTTAAACCTAACACTAACCCTAACCCTCACCCTTAGCCTTACCCTAACGCTAACCATAACCCTAACCCAACCCTAACCCTAACCCTTACCCTTACCCTTAACCTAACCCTAACCATAACCCTAACATTTACCCTTACACTAAAAACTACGCTAACCGTAACCCTAACCCTAAATCTAACCCTAAATCTTACCCTTACCCTACCCCTAACCCTAACTATAACCCTAACACTTACCCTTACCCTTACCCTAACCCTAAACCTAATCCTAATCCTAACCCTAACCCTAACAATAACCATCCCTTACCCTAACCCTAACCCTAACCCTAACACTTACCCTTATCTTAACCCTAAAACTAACCCTAACAGTAACCCTAAACCTAACTGTTTCCCTTAAACTAAACCTAACCCTAACCCTAAACCTCAACCTTACCCTTTCCCTAAACCTAACCCTAACGATTACCCTAAACCTAACCCTAACACTAACCGCAACCCTAACACTTACCCTTACCCTAACCCTAACCCTAACCCTAACCCTACACCTAACCTTACCCTAACACTTACCCTTACCCTAACACTAAACCTAACCCTAACCCTTACCCTTACCCTCAACCTAACCCTAAACTTAACCCTAACCCTAACCCTAAACTTAACCCTTATCCTTACCCTAAACCTAACCCTAAACCTAACCCTAACCCTAACCCTAACCCTAACCCTTACCCTTACCTTAAACCTAACCATAACCCTAACCCTAACATTAACCCTAACCCTTACCCTAACTCTAAACCTAACCCTTACCCTAACCTAACCCTTATCCTTACCCTAACCCTAACCCTAAACATAACCCTAACCCTAAACCTAAACTTACCCTTACCCTAACCCTAACCCTAACCCTAAACCTAACCATAACCCTAACCCTTACCCTTACCCTAAACCTAACCATAACCCTAATCCTAAACCTTACCCTTACTCTAAACCTAACCTTACCCTAACACTTACCATTACCCTAACCCTAAACCTAACCCTAACCCTTACCCTAACCCTAGCCGTAACCCTAAACCTAACCGTAACCCTAACCCTAACCCTTACCCTTATCCTAACCCTAACCCTAACCCTAACCCTTACCCTTACCCTTACACTAACCCTAACCCTAACCCTAACCCTAACCCTTAGCCTTGCCCTAACCCTAACCCAAAACCTTACCCTAACATTAACCCTAACACTAACCCTAACCATAAACCTAAACCTAACCCTAACCCTAACCCTAAATCTAACCCTAACCCTTACCCTAACCCTAACCCAAACCCTAACTATAACCCTAACACTTACCCTTACCATTACCCTAACCCTAAACCTAAACCTAACCCTACCCCTAACCATAACCCTAACACTTACCCTTACCCTAACCCTAACACTACACGTAACATTACCCTAACACTTAACCTTACCCTAACCCTAAACCTAACCCTAACCCTAACCCTTACCCTTACCCTAATCCTAACCCTAATCCTAACCCTAAACCTTACCTTTACTCTAACGCTAACTATAAACCTAACCCTTACCCTTACGCTAACCCTAAACTTAACCCTAACCCTAACCAAAAACCTAACACTTACCCTTACACTAACCCTAACCCTAACCATGACCCTAACCCTTACCCTTATCCTAACCCTAACCCTAACCCTAACCATTACCCTTACCCTAACCCTAACCCTAAACCTAACCCTAACCCTAACCCTTAGCCTTGCCCTAGCCCTAACCCAAACCCTTACCCTAACCCTAACCCTAACACTAACCCTAACCATAAACCTAACCCTAACCCTAACCCTAACCCTAAATCTAACCTTAACCCTTACCCTAACCCTAACTCTAACCCTAACTATAACCCTAACCATGACAATAACACTTACCCTTAACCTAACCCTAACCCTAACCCTAACCCTACACCTAACATTACCATAACACTTACCCTTAACCTAACTCTAAACCTAACCCTAACCCTAACCCTTACCTTCAACCTAACCCTAAACTTAACCCTAACCCTAACCCTAAACTTAACCCTTATCCTTACCCTAACCCTAACCCTAAACCTAAACCTAACCCTAACTCTAAACCTAACCCGAACCCTTACCCTTACCTTAACCCTAACCATAACCCTAACGCTAACCTAACCCTTATCCTTACCCTAACCCTAACCTTAACCCTAACCCTAAACATAACGCTAACCCTAAACCTAAACCTTACCCTTACCCTAATCCTAACCCTAACCCTAAATCTAACCCTAACCCTTACCCTAACCCTAGCCCTAACCCTAACCCTAACCGTGACAATAAACCTTACCCTTACGCCAAACCTAACCCTAACCCTAACCCTAACCCTTACCCTTACCCTAATCCTAACCCTAACCCTAACCCTAAACCTTACCCTTACTCTAACCCTAACCCTAACCCTTACCCTAACCCTAACCCTAACTATAACGCTAACTCTTACCCTTACCTAACCCTAACCCTAACCCTAACCCTAACCCTAAACTTAAACCTAACCCTAAGCCTAAACCTAACCCTTACCCTTACATTAATCCTAACCTTAAACCTAACCCTAACCCTTACCCTTATCCTAACCCTAACCCTAACCCTTACCCTTACCCTAAACCTAAACCTAACTATAACCCTAAGCCTTACCCTAACCCTTACCCTAACCCTAAACCTAACCCTAACCCTAACCATAACCCTAAGCCTTACCCTAACCCTTAACCTAACCCTAACCCTAACCCTTACCCTTACCCTAACCCTAAACCTAACCTTAACCCCAACCCTAAACCTAACCCTAAACCTTACCCTTACCCTAATCCTAACGCTAACCCTAACCGTAACCCTAAACCTAACACTAAACCTAACCCTAAACCTAACCCTAACCCATACAATAACCTAAACTTAACCCCAACACTAAACCTAACCAGAACCCCAACCCTAACCCTTACACTTATCCTAACCCTAACCCTAAACCTAACCCTAACCCTAACCCTAACCCTCTCCCTAACATTAACCCTAATCCTAACCCTAACCCTTACTCTTACCCTAACCATAATCCTAACCTTAAGCCTAACACTAACACTACCTTAACCCTAACCCTTACCCTTACCCTTACCCTTACCCTTACGCTAACCCTCTCCGTAACACTAACCCTAATCCTAACCCTAACCCTTACTCTTACCCTAACAATAATCCTAACCTTAAGCCTAACTCTAACCCTAACCCTAACCCTAACCCTAACCCTAACCCTAAAACTTACCCTAACCCTAACGCTAACCCTTACCCTAACCCTAACCCTAACCCTAAACTTAACCGTAACCATAACCCTAACATTAACCTTAACCATAACCCAAACCCTAACACTTGCCCTTACCCTAACCGTAACGCTAAGCCTAACACTAACCCTAACCCTAACCCTAAACCTAACCCTAACGCTAACCCTAACCCTAACCCAAACCCTAACTTCTAACTGTAACCCTAACCCTATCCTTAATCCTAACCCTTACCCTTATCCTAACCCTAACCCTAACCCTAACACTTACCCTTACCCTAACCTCTACCCTAACCCTTACCCTAACCCAAACCCTTACCCCAACCCTAACCCTAACCCTAACCCTTACCCTTACCCTAACCCTCACCTTAACCTTTTCCCTTACCCTAAAACTAAACCTAAACCGAACCCGCAACCTTACACTTACCCTAAACCTAACCCTAACCCTTACCCTAAACCTAACCCTAACCCTTACCCTAAACATAACCCTAAACCTAACCCTAACCCTTACCCTAACCCTAACCCTAACACTAACCATAAATCTAAACCTAACCCTTACCCTTACCCTAACCCTAACCAGAACTATGACCCTAACACTTAACTTTACCCTTACCCTAACCCTAAACCAATCCCTAACTCTAACCCTAACCCTAACCCTAACCCTAACCCTAACCCTAACCCTAACCCTTAACCTTACCTAACCCTAACCCTTACCCTTACCCTAACCCTAAACCTAAACCTAACCCGAACCCTAACCTTAACCCTTTCTCTTACCCTAACCCGAAACCTAACCCTAACCCTAAACCTTACCCTTACCCTAAACCTAACCCTAACCCTTACTCTAAACCTAACCCTAACCCTAACCCTAACCGTAACGCTAACCCTTACCCTAACCCTAACCCTAAACCTAACCCTAACCCTTATCCTTACCCACACCCTAATCCTAACCTTAACCCTAACATTAACCTTATCCATAACCCTTATCATTACCCTAATCCTAACCCTAACCCTAAACCTTACCCTAAACCTCACCCTAACCCTTACCCTAACCCTAACCCTAACTCTAACCTTAACCCTTACCCTTACCCTAAACCTAACCCTAAACCTAACCCTTGCCCTTACCCTAAACCTAAACCTAACCCTAACCCTAACCGTTACCCTAAACCTAACCCTAATCCAAACCCTAACCTTTACCCTTACCCTATCACTAACCCTAACCCTAAGCCTAACCCCAACCCTAAACTTAACCCTAACCCTTACCCTTACCCTATCCTTAACAATAACCCGAACCTCGCCCTTACCCTAACGATAATGTAAACCTTACACTAACGTTAACCCTAACCCTAAACCTAACCCTTACCCTTACCCTAACCCTAACCCTAACCCTAACCCTAAACCTTAAACTTTACCTAAACCTATCCCTAAACCTTACCCTAAAACTAAACCTAACCCTAACCTTAAACCTAACCCTAATGCTTACCCTTACCTTTAACCTAACCCAAACCCTAACCCTTACCCTTACCCTAACGCTAACCCTAACCCTAAACCTAACCCTAACCCTAACACATACCCTTACCCTAACCGTAACCCTAACCCTAACCGTAACCCTAAACCTAACATTAACCCTAACACTAACCCTAACCCTTACCCTAACCCTACCCCTAACACTTACCCTTACCCTAACGCTAATCCTAACCTTAACCCCAACCCTAAACCTAACCCTAAATCTTACCCTTACCCTAATCCTAATGCTAACCCTAACCGTAACCCTAAACCTAACACTAAACCTAACCCTAAACCTAACCCTAACGCATACAATAACCCTAAACTTAACCCCAACACTAAACCTAACCAGAACCCCAACCCTAACCCTTACACTTACCCTAAACCTAACCCTAAACCTAACCCTAACCCTAACCCTATCCCGCTCCCTAACACTAACCCTAATCCTAACCCTAACCCTTACTCTTACCCTAACCATAATCCTAACCTTAAGCCTAACACTAACCCTACCTTAACCCTAACCCTTACCCTTACCCTTACCCTTACCCTAACCCTCTCCCTAACACTAACCCTTATCCTAACCCTAAACCTTACCCTTACCCTAACAATAATCCTAACCTTAAGCCTAACTCTAACCCTAACCCTAACCCTAACCCTAACCCTTACCCTAACCCTAACGCTAACCCTTACCCTAACCCTAACCCTAACCCTAACCATAACCGTAACCCTAACCCTAACATTAACCTTAACAATAACCCAAAACCTAACCCTTGCCCTTACCCTAACCGTAACCCTAAGCCTAACACTAACCCTAACCCTAACCCTAAACCTAACCCTAACCCTAACCCTAATCCTAACCCAAACTGTAACCTCTAACTCTAACCCTAACCCTATCCTTAACCCTAAACCTTACCCTTATCCTAACCCTAACCCTAACCCTAACACTTACCCTTACCCTAACCTCTACCCTAACCCTTACCCTAACCCAAACCCTTACCCCAACCCTAACCCTAACCCTAACCCTTACCCTTACCCTAACCCTCACCTTAACCTTTTCCCTTACCCTAAAACTAAACCTAAACCGAACCCGCAACCTTACACTTACCCTAAACCTAACCCTAACCCTTACCCTAAACCTAACCCTAACCCTTACCCTAAACATAACCCTAAACCTAACCCTAACCCTTACCCTAACCCTAACCCTAACACTAACCATAAATCTAAACCTAACCCTTACCCTTACCCTAACCCTAACCAGAACTATGACCCTAACACTTAACTTTACCCTTACCCTAACCCTAAACCAATCCCTAACTCTAACCCTAACCCTAACCCTAACCCTAACCCTAACCCTAACCCTAACCCTTAACCTTACCTAACCCTAACCCTTACCCTTACCCTAACCCTAAACCTAAACCTAACCCGAACCCTAACCTTAACCCTTTCTCTTACCCTAACCCGAAACCTAACCCTAACCCTAAACCTTACCCTTACCCTAAACCTAACCCTAACCCTTACTCTAAACCTAACCCTAACCCTAACCCTAACCGTAACGCTAACCCTTACCCTAACCCTAACCCTAAACCTAACCCTAACCCTTATCCTTACCCACACCCTAATCCTAACCTTAACCCTAACATTAACCTTATCCATAACCCTTATCATTACCCTAATCCTAACCCTAACCCTAAACCTTACCCTAAACCTCACCCTAACCCTTACCCTAACCCTAACCCTAACTCTAACCTTAACCCTTACCCTTACCCTAAACCTAACCCTAAACCTAACCCTTGCCCTTACCCTAAACCTAAACCTAACCCTAACCCTAACCGTTACCCTAAACCTAACCCTAATCCAAACCCTAACCTTTACCCTTACCCTATCACTAACCCTAACCCTAAGCCTAACCCCAACCCTAAACTTAACCCTAACCCTTACCCTTACCCTATCCTTAACAATAACCCGAACCTCGCCCTTACCCTAACGATAATGTAAACCTTACACTAACGTTAACCCTAACCCTAAACCTAACCCTTACCCTTACCCTAACCCTAACCCTAACCCTAACCCTAAACCTTAAACTTTACCTAAACCTATCCCTAAACCTTACCCTAAAACTAAACCTAACCCTAACCTTAAACCTAACCCTAATGCTTACCCTTACCTTTAACCTAACCCAAACCCTAACCCTTACCCTTACCCTAACGCTAACCCTAACCCTAAACCTAACCCTAACCCTAACACATACCCTTACCCTAACCGTAACCCTAACCCTAACCGTAACCCTAAACCTAACATTAACCCTAACACTAACCCTAACCCTTACCCTAACCCTACCCCTAACACTTACCCTTACCCTAACGCTAATCCTAACCTTAACCCCAACCCTAAACCTAACCCTAAATCTTACCCTTACCCTAATCCTAATGCTAACCCTAACCGTAACCCTAAACCTAACACTAAACCTAACCCTAAACCTAACCCTAACGCATACAATAACCCTAAACTTAACCCCAACACTAAACCTAACCAGAACCCCAACCCTAACCCTTACACTTACCCTAAACCTAACCCTAAACCTAACCCTAACCCTAACCCTATCCCGCTCCCTAACACTAACCCTAATCCTAACCCTAACCCTTACTCTTACCCTAACCATAATCCTAACCTTAAGCCTAACACTAACCCTACCTTAACCCTAACCCTTACCCTTACCCTTACCCTTACCCTAACCCTCTCCCTAACACTAACCCTTATCCTAACCCTAAACCTTACCCTTACCCTAACAATAATCCTAACCTTAAGCCTAACTCTAACCCTAACCCTAACCCTAACCCTAACCCTTACCCTAACCCTAACGCTAACCCTTACCCTAACCCTAACCCTAACCCTAACCATAACCGTAACCCTAACCCTAACATTAACCTTAACAATAACCCAAAACCTAACCCTTGCCCTTACCCTAACCGTAACCCTAAGCCTAACACTAACCCTAACCCTAACCCTAAACCTAACCCTAACCCTAACCCTAATCCTAACCCAAACTGTAACCTCTAACTCTAACCCTAACCCTATCCTTAACCCTAAACCTTACCCTTATCCTAACCCTAACCCTAACCCTAACACTTACCCTTACCCTAACCTCTACCCTAACCCTTACCCTAACCCAAACCCTTACCCTAACCCTAACCCTAACCCTAACCCTTACCCTTACCCTAACCCTAACCCTAAACTTTTCCCTTACCCTAAACCTAACCCTCAACCTTACACTTACCCTAAACCTAACCCTACCCTTACCCTAAACCTAACCCTAAACCTAACCCTAACCCTTAGCCTTACCCTAACCCTAACCCTAACCCTTACCCTAACCCTAACCCTAACACTAACCCTAACCATAAACCTAACCCTAACTCTAAACCTAACCCTAAATCTAAACCTAACCCTTACCCTTAACCTAACACTAACCCTAACTATAACCCTAACACTTACCCTTACCCTTACCCTAACCTTAAACCTAACCCTAACCGTAACCCTAACCCTAACCCTTACCCTTATCTCACCCTAAACCTAACCCTAACCCTAACCCTTTCACGTACCCTAAACCTAACCATAACCCTAATCCTCAACCTTACCCTTACCCTAAACCTAACCCTAACCCTTACCCTAAACCTAAACCTAACCTTAACCGTTAGCCTTACCCTAACCCTAATCCTAACCCTTACCCTAACCCTAACCCTAACACTAACCCTAATCATAAACCTAACCCTAACCGTAACCCTACCCTAAATCTAACCCTAACCCTTACCCTTACCCTAACCCTAACCCTAACTATAACCCTAACACTTACCCTTACCCTTACCCTAAACCTAAACCTAACCCTAACCGTAACCCTAACCCTAACCCTTACCCTTAACCTAACCCTAACCCTAACCCTAACCCTAACCCTTACCCTTATTCTAACCCTAACCCTAACACTTACCCTTACCCTAACCACTACGCTAATCCTAACCCTAACCCTAAATCTTAACCTAACCCTAACCCGAACCCTAAACCTTACCCTTGCCATTACCCTAACCCTAAACCTAACCCTAACCCTAACCCTAACCCTTACCCTTACTCTAACCCTAACCCTAACCCTAACACTAAAACTAACCCTTACCCTAAACATAACCCTAACCCTTACCCTAAACCTAACCCTAACCCAAACCTAACCCTGACCCTTACCTTAACCCTAACACTAAACCTAACCCTTACCCCTACCCTAAAGCTAACCCAAACCTTTACCCTAACCCTAACCCTAACACTAAACCTTACCCTTAGCCTAACCCTAACCCTAACCCCAAGCCTAACACTAACCCTACCTTAACCCTAATCCTTCCCCTTCCCCTAACCCTAACCCTAAACCTAACCTTAAACCTAACACTAACCCTAACCCTCACCCTTAGCCTTACCCTAACGCTAACCATAACCCTAACCCAACCCTAACCCTAACCCTTACCCTTACCCTTAACCTAACCCTAACCATAACCCTAACATTTACCCTTACACTAAAAACTACGCTAACCCTAACCCTAACCCTAAATCTAACCCTAAACCTTACCCTTACCCTACCCCTAACCCTAACTATAACCCTAACACTTACCCTTACCCTTACCCTAACCCTAAACCTAATCCTAACCCTAACCCTAACAATAACCATCCCTTACCCTAACCCTAACCCTAACCCTAACCCTAACCCTTACCCTTATCCTAACCCTAAAACTAACCCTAACAGTAACCCTAAACCTAACTGTTTCCCTTAAACTAAACCTAACCCTAACCCTAAACCTCAACCTTACCCTTTCCCTAAACCTAACCCTAACGATTACCCTAACCCTAACCCTACACCTAACCTTACCCTAACACTTACCCTTACCCTAACACTAAACCTAACCCTAACCCTTACCCTTACCCTCAACCTAACCCTAAACTTAACCCTAACCCTAACCCTAACCTTAACCCTTATCCTTACCCTAAACCTAACCCTAAACCTAAACCTAACCCTAACCCTAAACCTAACCCTTACACTTACCCTAACCCTAACCCTAACCCTAACCCTAACCCTTACCCTTACCTTAAACCTAACCATAACCCTAACCCTAACATTAACCCTAACCCTAACCCTAAACTTACCCTTACCCTAACCCTAACCCTAACCCTAAACCTAACCGTAACCCTAACCCTTACCCTTACCCTAACCCTTACCCTTACCCTAAACCTAACCGTAACCCTAATCCTAAACCTTACCCTTACTCTAAACCTAACCTTACCCTAACACTTACCATTACCCTAACCCTAAACCTAACCCTAACCCTTACCCTAACCCTAGCCGTAACCCTAAACCTAACCGTAACCCTAACCCTAACCCTTACCCTTATCCTAACCCTAACCCTAACCCTAACCCTAACCCTTACCCTTACACTAACCCTAACCCTAACCCTAACCCTAACCCTTAGCCTTGCCCTAACCCTAACCCAAAACCTTACCCTAACACTAACCCTAACACTAACCCTAACCATAAACCTAAACCTAACCCTAACCCTAACCCTAAATCTAACCCTAACCCTTACCCTAACCCTAACCCAAACCCTAACTATAACCCTAACACTTACCCTTACCATTACCCTAACCCTAAACCTAAACCTAACCCTACCCCTAACCATAACCCTAACACTTACCCTTACCCTAACCCTAACACTACACGTAACATTACCCTAACACTTAACCTTACCCTAACCCTAAACCTAACCCTAACCCTAACCCTTACCCTTACCCTAATCCTAACCCTAATCCTAACCCTAAACCTTACCTTTACTCTAACGCTAACTATAAACCTAACCCTTACCCTTACCCTAACCCTAAACTTAACCCTAACCCTAACCAAAAACCTAACACTTACCCTTACAATAACCCTAACCCTAACCATGACCCTAACCCTTACCCTTATCCTAACCCTAACCCTAACCCTAACCATTACCCTTACCCTAACCCTAACCCTAAACCTAACCCTAACCCTAACCATTAGCCTTGCCCTAGCCCTAACCCAAACCCTTACCCTAACCCTAACCCTAACACTAACCCTAACCATAAACCTAACCCTAACCCTAACCCTAACCCTTACCCTAACCCTAAGCCTTACCCTAAACCTAACCCTAACCCTAACCCTAACCTTAACCCTAACCCTAACACTAACCCTTACCCTTACCCTAACCCTAACCGTAAACCTAACACTAACCCTAACCCTAACCCTAAACCTTACTCTAACCCTAACCCTAAACCTAACCCTAACCATAACCCTATCCTTAACCCTAAAACTAACCCTAACCCTTCCCTTTACCCTAACCCTAACCCGAAACCTAAACCTAACCCTAACCCTAACCCTAACCCTAACCTTAACCCTAACCCTAACCCTAACAATTGCCCTTACCCTAACACTAACCCTAAACCTAACACTAACCCTAACCCTATCCCTAACCCTAACCCTAACCCTCACACTTACCCTTACCCTAACCCCTACCCTAACCCTAACCCTAACCCTTACCCTAAACCTAACCCTTACACTTACCCTAACCCTAACACTAAACCTAACTCTAAACCTTACCCATACCCTAATCCTAACCCTACCCCTAAACCTAACCCTAACCCTAACCCTAAACCTTACTCTTATCTGAACCCTAACTCTAACCCTAACCCTTACCCTTACCCTATCGCAAACCTTGACCCTACCCATACCCCTAACCCTTTCCCTAACCGTAACCTTAAATTTAACCCCAACCCTAAACCTAACCCTAAACCTAACCCTAATCCTTACCATAACCCTAACCCTAACCCTAACCCTTACCCTTTCCCTAACTCTAACCCTAACCCTTACCCTTACCCTAACCCTAAACCTAAACCTCACCCTAACCCTAACCCTAACCGTAACCCTAACCTTAACCCTAACCGTTACCCAAACCCTTACCCTTACCCTAACCCTAACCCTAAACCTAACACGAACCCTAACCCTAACCCTTACCCTTACTCTTACCCTAACCCTAACCCTAAACCTAACCCTTACCCTAACCCTATCCCTAACACCTAACCCGAACCTTAAACCTTAAACTTACCATAACCCTAACCCTAAAACTAACCCTAACCCTAACCCTAACACTTACCCTAAACCTAACTCTAACCGTTACCCTTACCCGAACCCTAACCCTAACCTTAACTCCAAAACCTAAACCTAAGCCTAACCCTAACCCTAACCCTTACCCTAACCCTAACACCGACCCTAAAACTTACCCTTACCCTAACTCTAACCCTAACCCTAACACGAACTCTTATCCTAAACCTAACCATAACTCTAAACCTTAACCTAACCCTAACACTAATCCCTAACCCCTAGCCCTAACCCTAACCCTAACCCTAATCCTAAAACTAACCCAAACCCAACCTTAACCCTAACCCTTACCTTTACCCTAACCCTAACCCTAACCCTAACCTATACACTAACCCTAACCCTAAACCTAAAACTTAACATAACCCTAACCCTAAACCTAATTCCTAACCCTTAACCTAACCCTAACCCTAACCCTTACCCTAACCCAAACCCTTACCCTAGACCTAACCCTCACCCTAACCCTAAACTTAACGCTAACCCTAACACTAACCCTGACCCTTACCCTAACCCTAACCCTAAACCTAAACCTAACCCTAACCCTAAACCTAACCCTAACCCTAACCCTTACCCTTACCCTAACCCTAACACTAAACCTAACTCTAAACCTTACCCATACCCTAATCCTAACCCTTACCTAAACCTAACCCTAACCCTAAACCTTACTCTTACCTGAAACCTAACCATAACCCTAAGCCTTACCCTTACCATATCGCTAACCCTAACCCTAACCCTAACCCTAACCCTTACCCTTACCCTAACCATAACCCTAACATACACCCCAACCCTAAACCTAAACCTAACCCTAACCCTAAATCTTACTCTTAACCTAAACATAACCATAACTCTAACTCTAACCCTAACACTAACAATTACCCTTACCCAACCCTAACCCTTACCCTAACCGTAACCCTAACATACACCCCAACCCTAAACCTAACCCTAACCCTAACCCTAAAACTTACTCTTACCCTAACCCTAACCAGAACTCTAACGCTAACCCTAACACTAACAATTACCCTTACCCAACTCTAACCCTTACCCTAACCCTAACCCTAAACCTAACACGAACCCTAACCCTAACCTTTACCCTTACACTAACCCTAACCCTAAACCGAACCCTAACCCTAACCCTTACCCTTACCCTAACGGTAACCCTAACCTTAACCCCAACCCTAATCCTAAGCCTTACACTAACCCTAACCCTTACACTTACCCTAACCATAACTCTAACGCTAACCCTAACCCTAACCCTAACAATTACCCTTACCCTAACCCTAAACCTTACCCTAACCCTAACCCTAACCCTACCCTTAAACCCTAACCCTAACCCTTCACCTAACCTTAAACGTAACCCTAACCCTAAACCTTACAGTTACCCTAAGCCTAACTCTAATCCTAACCCGAACCCTAACCCTAACCCTTACCCTAACACTTACCCTTAACCTTACTCTAACCCTAACCCTAAACCTAAACCTAAACCTAACCCTAACCCTAACCTTAACCCTAACCCTAATCCTAACAATTGCCCTTACCCTAACCCTAACCCCAAACCTAGCCCTAACCCTAAACCTAACCCTTACCCTGAACCTAACCCTAAACCTAACCCTAACCCTAACACTAACCCTAACCCTAACCCCTAAACCTAACCCTAACACTTACACTTATTCTAACCCTAACCCTAACACTTACCCTTACCCTAAACCCTACCCTAAACCTAACCCTAACCCTAACCCTTACCCTATCCCTAACACTAATCCTAAACCTAACCCTTACTCTTATCCTAATCCTAACCCTAATCCTAAAACTAACCCTAATCCTAACCTTAACCCTAACCCTTACACTTACCCTAACCCTAACCCTAACCCTAACGCTAACCCTTACTTTTACCCTAAACCTAACCCTAACCCTAACCTATACACTAACCCTAACCCTAAACCTAAACCTTAACCAAACCCTAACGCTAACCCTAACCCTAACCCCTAACCCTAACCCTTAACCTAACCCTAACCATACCCCTAACCCTAACCCTAACCCTTACCCTTACCCTAAATCTAAACCTAACCCTAACCCTAACCCTTACCCTAACCCTAACCTTTACCCTAACCCTAACCCTAACCCTAACCTTAACCGTAACCCTAACCTTAACCCTAACCCTAACACTAACCCTTACCCTTACCCTAACCCTAACCCTAAACCTAAACCTATTCCTAATCCTAACCCTAAACTTAACCCTAAACCTAACGCTAACAATTGCCCTTACCCTAACCCTAACCCTAAACCTAACACTACCCTAACCCTAACCCTAACCCTTACCATAACCCTAACCCTAACCCTAAACCTAACCAAAACCCTAAGCTTAACTCTAACCCTAACCCTAACCCTAACCCTAACCCTAACCTGAAACCTAAACCTAACCCTAACCCTAACCCTAACCTTAACCCTAACCCTAATCCTAACAATTGCCCTTACCCTAACCCTAACCCTAAACCTAACACTAACCCTAACCCTAACCCTAACTCTAACCCTTACCCTAACCCTAACCATAAACCTAACCCTAACCCTAACCCTAACCCCTAAACCTAACCCTAACACTTACACATATTCTAACCCTAACCCTAACACTTACCCTTACCCTAACCACTACCCTAACCCTAAACCTAACGCTAACCCTTACCCTAACCCTAACCCTAACCCTAACCCTTACCCTTACCCTAACCCTAACCCTAACCCTAACCCTAACCCTTACCCTTACCCTAACACTAACCCTAACCCTAACCCTAAACCTAAACCTTACACTTACCCTAAACCTAACCCTAACCCTAACACATACACTTCACCCTAACCCTAACCCTAACCCTAACCCTAACCCTTACCCTAAAACTAACCCTAATCCTAACCCTAACCCTAAACCTAACCCTTACACTTAACCTAACCCTAACATTAAACCTAACTCTAAACCTTACCCATACCCTAATCCTAACCCTACCCCTAAACCTAACCCTAACCCTAACCCTAAACCTTACTCTTACCTGAACCCTAACTCTAACCCTAACCCTTACCCTTACCCTATCGCAAACCCTGACCCTACCCATACCCCTAACCCTTACCCTAACCGTAACCTTAAATTTAACCCCAACCCTAAACCTAACCCTAAACTTAACCCTAATCCTTACCATAACCCTAACCCTAACCCTAACCCTTTCCCTTTCCCTAACCCTAACCCTAACTCTTACCCTTACCCTAACCCTAACCGTAACCCTAACATTAACCCTAACCGTTACCCAAACCCTTACCCTTACCCTAACCCTAACCCTAAACCTAACACGAACCCTAACCCTAACCCTTACCCTTACCCTTACCCTAACCCTATCCCTAAACCTAACCCTAACCCTAACCCTATCCCTAACACCTAACCCGAACCTTAAACCTTAAACTTACCACAACCCTAACCCTAACCCTAACCCTAACACTTACCCTAAACCTAACTCTAACCGTTACCCTTACCCGAACCCTAACCCTAACCTTAACTTCAAACCCTAAACCTAACCCTAACCCTTACCCTAACCCTAACACCGACCCTAAAACTTACCCTTACCCTAACTCTAACCCTAACCCTAACACGAACTCTTATCCTAAACCTAACCATAACTCTAAACCTTAACCTAACCCTAACACTAATCCCTAACCCCTAACCCTAACCCTAACCCTAACCCTAATCCTAAAACTAACCCTAACCCAACCTTAATCCTAACCCTTACATTTACCCTAACCCTAACACTAACCCTAACCTATATACTAACCATAACCCTAAACCTAAAACTTAACATAACCCTAACCCCAAACCTAATTCCTAACCCTTAACCTAACCCTAAACCTAACGCTTACCATAACCCAAACCCTTACCCTAGACCTAACCCTCACCCTAACCCTAAACTTAACGCTAACCCTAACACTAACCCTGACCCTTACCCTAAACCTAACCCTAAACCTAAATCTAACCCTAACCCTAAACCTAACCCTAACCCTAACACTTACCCTTACCCTAACCCTAACACTAAACCTAACTCTAAATTTTACCCATACCCTAATCCTAACCCTTACCCTAAACGTAACCCTAACCCTAACCCTAAACCTTACTCTTACCTGAAACCTAAACATAACCCTAAGCCTTACCCTTACCATATCGCTAACCCTAACCCTAACCCTAACCCTTACCCTTACCCTAACCGTAACCCTAACATACACCCCAACCCTAAACCTAACCCTAACCCTAACACTAACCCTAACCCTAACCCCTAAACCTAACCCTAACACTTACACTTATTCTAACCCTAACCCTAACACTTACCCTTACCCTAAACCCTACCCTAACCCTAACCCTAACCCTAACCCTTACCCTAACCCTAACACTAATCCTAAACCTAACCCTTACTCTTATCCTAACCCTAACCCTAATCCTAAAACTAACCCTAATCCTAACCTTAACCCTAACCCTTACACTTACCCTAACCCTAACCCTAACCCTAACGCTAACCCTTACTTTTACCCTAAACCTAACCCTAACCCTAACCTAGACACTAACCCTAACCTTAAACCTAAACCTTAACCAAACCCTATCCCTAACCCCTAACCCTAACCCTTAACCTAACCCTAACCCTAACCCTAACCCTAACACTTACCCTTACCCTAAACCTAAACCTAACCCTAACCCTAACCCTTACCCTAACCCTAACCCTTACCCTAACCCTAACCCTAACCCTAACCTTAACCCTAACCCTAACCTTAACCCTAACCCTAACACTAACCCTTACTCTTACCCTAACCCTAACCCTAAACCTAAACCTAATCCTAATCCTAACCCTAAACTTAACCCTAACCCTAACACTAACAATTGCCCTTACCCTAACCCTAACCCTAAACCTAACATTACCCTAACCCTAACCCTAACCCTTACCCTTACCCTAACACTAACCCTAACCCTAACCCTAACCCTAAACCTAAACCTTACACTTACCCTAAACCTAACCCTAACCCTTAACCTAAACCTAACCCTAACCCTAACCCTTACCCTTACCTTAACCCTAACCCGAACCCTAACCCTTACCCTTACCCTAACGCTAACCCTAACCCTAACCCTAACACTAACCCTAACACATACCCTTACCCTAACCCTAACCCTAACCGTAACCGTAACCCTAAACCTAACCGTAACCAGAAACCTAACCCTAACCCTTTCCCTAACCCTAACCCTAACCCTACACTTACCCTCACCCTAACCCTAACTCTAACCTCAACCCCAACCCTAAACCTAACCCTAACCCTAACCCTTACCCTTACCCTAACTCTAAACCTAAACCTAACCCTAACCCTAACCCTAACCCTTACCCTAAACCTAACCCTAAACCTAACCCTAACCCTAACCCAAAACCTTACCCTTACCCTAACCCTAATACTAAACCTAACCCTAAAACTTGCCCATACCCTAACCGTAACCATTACCCTAAACCTAACCCTATCACTAACTCTAACCCTTACTCTTACCTGAACCCTAACCCTAACCCTAACTCTTACCCTTACCCTATCGCTAACCCTAAACCTAACCCTAACCCTAACCCTTACCCTTACCCTAACGGTAACCCTAACCTTAACCCGAACCCTAAACCTAACCCTTACCCGAACCCTAACCCTTACACTTACCCTGACCCTAACCATAAGTCTAACGCTAACCCTGACCCTAACAATTAACCTTACCCTAACCCTAACCCTTACCCTAACCCTAACCGTAACCCTAACCTTAAACCCTAAGCCTAACCCTTCACCTAACCTTAAACGTAACCCTAACCCTAAACCTTACACTTACCTAAGCCTAACTCTAACCCTAACCCGAACCCTAACCCTAACCCTTACCCTAACCCTTACCCTTACCCTTACTCTAACCCTAACCCTAAACCTAAACGTAAACCTAACCCTAACTCTAACCTTAACCCTAACCCTAACCCTAAAAATTGCCCTTACCCTAACCCTAACCCTAAAAGTAACACTAAACCTAACCCTAACCCTAACCCTAACCCTAACCCTTACCCTAAACCTAACCCTAACCCTAACCCTTACCCTTACCTTAACCCTAACCCTAACCCTAACCCTTACCCTTACCCTAACGCTAACCCTAACCCTAACCCTAACACTAACCCTAACACATACCCTTACCGTAACCCTAACCCTAACCGTAACCGTAACCCTAAACCTAACCGTAACCAGAACCCTAACCCTAATCCTTTCCCTAACCCTAACCCTAACCCTAAACCTTACAATTACCCTCACCCTAACCTTAACCCTAAACTCAACCCCAACCCTAAACGTAACCCTAACCCTAACCCTTACCCTTACCCTAACCCTAAACCTAAACCGAACCCTAATCCTAACCCTAACCCTAACCCTAACCCTTACACTTACCCTAACCCTAACACTAAACCTAACCCTAAACCTTGCCCATACCCTAACCCTAACCCTTACCCTAAACCTAACCCTATACCTAACTCTAACCCTTACTCTTACCTGAACCCTAACCCTAACCATAACCCTTACCCTAATGCTAAGCCTAACCCTAAACCTAAACCTAAGAATAAAGCTAACACATACGCTTACCCTAACCGTAACCCTAACCGTAACCCTAAACCTAACCCTAACCCTAACCCTAAGCCTAACCCTTACTGTATCCCTAACCCTAACTCTAACACTTACCCTTATCCTAAAACTAACTCTAACCTTAAACCCAACCCTAAACCTAACCCTTAGCCTTACCCTAACCCTATCCCTAAACCTAACCCTAACCCTAAACCTAACCCTAAACCTAACAATAACCCTAACCCTAATCCTAACCCTAACCCTTACCCTTACCCTAATCCTAACCCTAACCCTAAACCTAAAACTAACCTAAACTTAACCCTACCACTTACCCTAACCCTAACCCTAAACCTAATCCGAACCCTAACCTTATCCCTAACCCTAACTCTTATCCTTACCCTAACCCTAACTCTAAACCTAACCCTTACCCTAACCCTAACCCTAACCCTAACCCTAACCCTAACCCTAACCCTAACCTTATCCCTAACCCTAACTCTTATCCTTACCCTAACCCTAACTCTAACCCTAACCCTAAACCTAAACCTAACTCTAACCCTAACCCTAACCCTAACCCTAACCCTTACCCTTACCGTAACCCTAAACTTAATGCTAACCCTAACCCTAACCCTAACCCTTACCCTTTCCCTAACCCTAACCCTAACCCTTACCCATACCCTAACCCTAAACCTTAACCTAACCCTAACTCTCACCCTAACCCTAACCCTAACCCTAACCCTTACCCTTACCCTAACCCTAACCCTAAACCTAACACGAACCCTAACCCTAACCCTAACCCTTACCCTTGCCCTAACCCTAATCCTAAACCAAACGCTATCCCTAACCCTAACCCTAACACTTACCCTAAACCTCACTCTAACCTTACCCTTACCCTAACCCTAACCCTAACCTTAACCCCAACCCTAAACCCTACCCTAACCCTAACCCTAACACTTACCCTAACCCTAACACCGACCCTAAAACTTACCCTTACCCTAACTCTAACCGTAACCCTAACCCTAACCCTAACCTTAACCCTAACTCTAACCCTAACAATTGCCCTTAACCTAACCCTAACCCTAAACCTAACACTAACCCTAACCCAAACCCTAACCCTAACCCTTACTCTAACCCTAACCCTAAACCTAACCCTAACCATAACCCTAACCTTAACCCTAAACCTAACCCTATCCCTTCCCTTTACCCTAACCCTAACCCGAAACCTAAACCTAACCCTAACCCTAACCTAACCCTAACCTTAACCCTAACCCTAACCCTAACAATTGCCCTTACCCTAACACTAACCCTAACCCTAACCCTAACCCTAACCCTTACCCTAACCCTAACCCTAAACCTAAACCTAACCATAACCCTAAGCTTAACCCTAAACCTAACCCTAACCTAACACTTACCCTAACCCTAACCTGAAACCTAAACCTAACCCTAACCCTAACCTTAACCCTAACCCTAATCCTAACAATTCCCCTTACCCTAACCCTAACCCTAAACCTAACCCTAACCCTAACCCTAACCCTAACCCTTACCCTAACCCTAACCCTAAACCTAATCCTAACCCTAACCCTAACCCTAACCCTAACCCCTAAACTTAACCCTAACACTTACACTTATTCTAACCCTAACCCTAACACTTACCCTTACCCTAAAACCTACCCTAACCCTAACCCTAACCCTAACCCTTACCCTAACCCTAACCCTATACCTTACCCTTACCCTAACCCTAACCCTAACCCTAACCCTTACCCTAACACTAACACTAACCCTAACCCTAACCCAAACCTAAACCTTACCCTTAACCTAAACCTAACCTTAACCCTTACCCTAAACCTAACCCTAACCCTAACCCTTACCCTTACCCTAACGCTAACCCTAACCCTAACCCTAACACTAACCCTAACACATACCCTTACCGTAACCCTAACCCTAACCGTAACCGTAACCCTAAACCTAACCATAACCAGAACCCTAACCCTAATCCTTTCCCTAACCCTAACCCTAACCCTAAACCTTACACTTACCCTCACCCTAACCTTAACCCTAACCTCAACCCCAACCCTAAACCTAACCCTAACCCTAACCCTTACCCTTACCCTAACCCTAAACCTAAACCGAACCCTAATCCTAACCCTAACCCTAACCCTAACCCTTACACTTACCCTAACCCTAACACTAAACCTAACCCTAAACCTTGCCCATACCCTAACCCTAACCCTTACCCTAAACCTAACCCTATACCTAACTCTAACCCTTACTCTTACCTGAACCCTAACCCTAACCCTAACCCTTACCCTAATGCTAAGCCTAACCCTAAACCTAAACCTAACAATAAAGCTAACACATATGCTTACCCTAACCGTAACCCTAACCATAACCCTAAACCTAACCCTAACCCTTACCCTTACCCTAACCCTAATCCTAAACCAAACGCTATCCCTAACCCTAACCCTAACACTTACCCTAAACCTCACTCTAACCTTACCCTTACCCTAACCCTAACCCTAACCTTAACCCCAACCCTCAACCCTACCCTAACCCTAACCCTAACACTTACCCTAACCCTAACACCGACCCTAAAACTTACCCTTACCCTATCTCTAACCGTAACCCTAACCCTAACCTTAACCCTAACTCTAACCCTAACAATTGCCCTTAACCTAACCCTAACCCTAACCCTAACACTAACCCTAACCCAAACCCTAACCCTAACCCTTACTCTAACCCTAACCCTAAACCTAACCCTAACCATAACCCTAACCTTAACCCTAAACCTAACCCTATCCCTTCCCTTTACCCTAACCCTAACCCGAAACCTAAACCTAACCCTAACCCTAACCCTAACCCTAACCTTAACCCTAACCCTAACCCTAACAATTGCCCTTACCCTAACACTAACCCTAAACCTAACACTAACCCTAACCCTATATCTAACCCTAAACCTCACACTTACCCTTACCCTAACCCCTACCCTAACCCTAACCCTAAACCTTACCCTAAACCTAACCCTAACCCTTACCCTTACCCTAACCCTAAACCTAACCCTAAACCTAACTCTAACCCTTAACCTTACCCTAACCCTAACCCTAACCCTAACCCTAACCCTAAACCTAAAGCTTACCCTTACCCTAAACCTAACCTTAATCCTCACCCTAAACCAATTCCTAACCCTAACCCTTACTCTTACCTTAACCCTAACCCTAACCCTAACCCTTACCCTTAACCTAACGCTAACCCTAACCCTAACCCTAACCCTAACACTAACCCTAACACATACCCTTCACCCTAACACTAACCCTAACCGTAACCGTAACCCTAAACCTTACCGTAACCCTAACCTTTACCCTTACCCTAACCCTAACCCTAAACCTAACCCTAACCTAACCCTAACCCTTACCCTAAGCCTAACCCTAATCCTAACCCTAACCCTAAACCTAACCCTTACCCTCACCCTAACCCTAACCCTAACCTCAACCCCAACCCTAAACCTAACCCTAACCCTAACCTTACCCTTACCCTAACCCTAACCCTAAACCTAACCCTATCCTAACCCTAACCCTTACCCTAAGCCTAACCCTAATCCTAACCCTAACCCTAAACCTAACCCTTACACATACTCTAACCCTAACACTAAACCTAACTCTAAACCTTACCCATACCCTAATCCTAACCCTACCCCTAAACCTAACCCTGACCCTAACCATAAACCTTACTCTTACCTGAACCCTAAACCTAACCCTAACCATTACCCTTACCCTATCGCAAAACCTGACCCTACCCATACCCCTAACCCTTACCCTAACCGTAACCCTAAATTTAACCCCAACCCTAAACCTAACCCTAAACCTAACCCTCATCCTTACCCTAACCCTAACCCTAAACCTAACCCTTACCCTTTCCCTAACCCTAACCCAATCCCTTACACTTACCCTAACCCTAGCCCTAAACCTCACCCTAACCCTAACCCTAACCCTAACCTTAACCCTAACCGTAACCCAAACCCTTACCCTTACCCTAACCCTAAAATTAACCCTTACCCTAAACCTATCCCTAACCCTAACCCTTACCCTTACCTTAACCATAACCCTTACCCTAACCCTTACCCTTAACCTAACGCTAACCCTAACCCTAACCCTAACCCTAACACTAACCCTAACACATACCCTTCACCCTAACACTAACCCTAACCGTAACCGTAACCCTAAACCTTACCGTAACCCTAATCCTAACCCTTACCCTAACCCTAACCCTAACCCTAAGCCTTACCCTTACCCTCACCCTAACCCTAAACCTAACCTCAACCCCAACCCTAAACCTAACCCTAACCCTAACCCTTACCCTTACCCTAACCCTAACCCTAAACCTAACCCTAAGACCTAACCCTAACCCTTACCCTAAACCTAACCCTAATCCTAACCCTAACCCTAAACCTAACCCTTACACTTACCCTAACCCTAACACTAAACCTAACTCTAAACCTTACCCATACCCTAATCCTAACCCTACCCCTAAACCTAACCCTAACCCTAACCCTAAACCTTACTCTTACCTGAACCCTAACTCTAACCCTAACCCTTACCCTTACCCTATCGCAAACCCTGACCCTAACCATACCCCTAACCCTTACCCTAAACGTAACCTTAAATTTAACCCCAACCCTAAACCTAACGCTAAATCTAACCCTAATCCTTACCATAACCCAATCCTAACCGTAACCCTAACCTTAACCCTAACCGTTAACCAAACCCTTACCCTTACCCTAACCCTAACCCTAAACCTAACACGAACCCTAACCCTAACCCTTACCCTTACCCTTACACTAACCCTAACCCTAAACCTAACCCTAACCCTAACCCTATCCCTAACACCTAACCCGAACCTTAACCCTTAAACTTACCATAACCCTAACCCTAACCCTAACCCTAACCCTAACACTTACCCTAAACCTAAATCTAACCGTTACCCTTACCCGAACCCTAACCGTAACCTTAACTCCAAACCCTAAACCTAACCCTAACCCTAACCCTAACCCTTACCCTAACCCTATCACCGACCCTAAAACTTACCCTAACCCTAACTCTAACCCTAACCCTAACACGAACTCTTATCCTAAACCTAACCCTAACTCTAAACCTTAAACTAACCCTAACACTAATCCCTAACCCCTAACCCTAACCCTAACCTTAACCCTAATCCTAAAACTAACCCTAACCCAACCTTAACCCTAACCCTTACCTTTACCCTAAACCTAACCCTAACCCTAACCTATACACTAACCCTAACCCTAAACCTAAACCTTAACATAACCCTAACCCTAAACCTAATTCCTAACCCTTAACCTAACCCTAAACCTAACCCTTACCCTAACCCAAACCCTTACCCTAGACCTAACCCTCACCCTAACCCTAACACTAACCCTGACCCTTACCCTAACCCTAACCCTAAACCTAAACCTAACCCTAACCCTAAACCTAACCCTAACCCTAACCCTTACCCTTGCCCTAACCCTAACACTAAACCTAACTCTAAACATTACCCATACCCTAATCCTAACCCTTACCCTAAACCTAACCCTAACCCTAACCCTAAACCTTACTCTTACCTGAAACCTAACCATAACCCTAAGCCTTACCCTTACCATATCGCTAACCCTAACCCTAACCCTAACCCTAACCCTTACCCTTACCCTAACCGTAACCCTAACATACACCCCAACCCTAAACCTAACCCTAACCCTAACCCTAAACCTTACTCTTCCCCTAACCCTAACCATAACTCTAACGCTAACCCTAACACTAACAATTACCCTGACCCAACCCAGCCCTTACCCTAACCCTAACCCTAAACCTAACACGAACCCTAACCCTAACCTTTACCCTTACACTAACCCTAAACCTAAACCTAAACCTAACCCTAACGCTTACCCTTACCCTAACGGTAACCCTAACCTTAACCCCAACCCTAAACCTAAGCCTTACCCTAACCCTAACCCTTACACTTACCCTAACCCTAACTATAACTCTAACGCTAACCCTAACCCTAACAATTTCCTTACCCTAACCCTAACCCTTACCCTAACCCTAACCCTAACCCTAACCTTAAACCCTAACCCGAACCCTTCACCTAACCTTAAACGTAACCCTAACCCTAAACCTTACAGTTACCCTAAGCCTAACTCTAAACCTAACCCGAACCCTAACCCTAACCCTTACCCTAACACTTACCCTTACCCTTACTCTAACCATAACCCTAAACCTAAAACTAAACCTAACCCTTACCCTAACCCTAACCCTAACCCTAACCCTTACCATAACCCTAACCCTTACCCTAACCCTAACCATATCCCTAAGCCTAACCTCTAACCCTAACCCTAACCCTCACCCTAACCGTAACCCTAACCCTAACCCTTACCCTTACCCTAACCCTAACCCTAACCCTTACCCTAACCCTAACCCTTACCCTAACCCTAACCCTAACCCTAACCTTAACCCTAACCCTAACCGTAACCCCAACCCTAACACTAACCCTTACCCTAAACCTAACCCTAACCCTTACCCTAAACCTAACCCTAACAATAACCCTTACCCGTACCTTAACCCTAACCCTAACCCTAACCCTTACCCTTACCCTTACCCTAACGCTAAACCTAACCCTAACACTAACCCAAACACATACCCTTACCCTAACCCTAACCCTAACCCTAACCGTAACCCTAAACCTAACCTTAACCCTAACCCTAACCCTAACCCTTACCCTAACCCTAAAACTAACCCTTACCCTTACCCTCACCCTAAACCTAACCCTAACATCAACCCCAACCCTAAACCTAACCCTAACCCTAAACCTAACCGAAACCCTTACCTTTACCCTAACCGAAACCCTAACCCTAACCCTAAACCTAAACCTATCCCTAACCCTAAACCTAACCCTTACCCTAACCCTAACCCTGATCAAACCCTAAGCATAACCCTCACGCTTACCCTAACCCTAACCCTAACCTTAACACTAACCCTAACCCTAAACCTAACCTTAACCCTAACTCTTATAATTTCCCTGACCCTAACTCTAACACTAAACATAAGCTTAACCCTAAACCTAACCGTTACCCTTACCCTAACCCTAACCCTAAACCTAACCCTAACCCTTACCCTTATCCTAACCCTAAACCAAATCCTAACCCTAACCTTAACCCTAACCCTTACCCTTACCCTAACCCTAACTCTAACCCTAACCCTAAACTTAACCCTAACCCTAACCCTAACCCTTACTCTAACCCTAACCCTAACCTAACCTTACACTTACCCTAACCCTAACCCTAAACTTAACCCTAACCCTAACCCTAACCCTTACCATTACCTTAACCCTAAACCTAAACCTAACCCTAATTGTAACCCCTAACCCTAACCCTAACCCTTACCCACCCTAACCCTAACACTAAACTTAATGCTAACCCTAACCCTAACCCTAAACCTTTCCCTAACCCTAACCCTAACGCTAACACTAAACCTTACACTTAACCTAACCCTAACCCTAACCCTAACCCTAACCCTAACCTTAACCGTAAACCTAACCCTAACCCTAACCCTTACCCTTACCCTAACCCAAACACTAAACCTAACCCTAAACCTAACCCTGACACATACCCTTACCCTAACCCTAACCCTATCCCTAACCATTACTCTAACCCTAAACCGTACCATAACCTTAACGTTAACCTTAACTCTAACCCTAACCCTTACCCTTACCCTAAACCTAAACCTAACCCTAACCCTAACGCTTATCCTTATCCTAACCCTAACCCTAACCCGAACCCTAAACCTTACACTTACTCTAAGCCTAACGCTAACCCTTACCCTAAACATAACCCTAACGTTAACCCTTACCCTTACCTAAACCCTAACACTAACCCTAAACTTTACCCTTCCCCTAACGCTAACCCTAACCCTATCCCTAACCCTAACACTAACCCTAACACATACCCTTACCCTAACCCTAACCCTAACCCTAACCCTAACCGTAAACCTTAAACTAACTCTAATCCTAACCCTAAGCTTAACCCTTACCCTCTCCCTAAACCTAACTCTAACCCTTACCCTTATCCTAAACCTAACCCTAAACTTAACCCCAACCCTAAACCTAACCCTAAACCCAACACTTACCCTTACCCTAACCCTATCCCTTAACCTAACCCTAACCCTAACCCTAACCCTATCCCTTACCCTTACTCAAAGCCTAACTCTAACCCTAACCCTTACACTAACCCTAACCCTTACCCTAACCCTAACCCTAACCCCAACCCTTACCCTAACCCTAACACTAATCCTAACGCTAACCCTTACCCTTACCCTAACCCTAACCCTAATCCTAAAACTAACCCTAACCCTAACGCTAACACTAAACCTTACACTTAACCTAACCCTAACCCTAACCCTAACCGTAACCCTAACCCTAACCCTTACTCTCACCCTAACCGTAACCCTAACCCTAACCTATAAACTAACCCTAACCCTAACCCTAAAACTTACCCTAACCCTATCCCTAATCCTAACTTTAACCCCTAACCCTGACCCTTAACCTAACCCTAACCCTAACCCTAACCCTAACCCTTACCCTAACCCTAACCCTACCCTAAAGCTAACCCTAACCCTAACCCTAACCTTAACACTAACCCTTACACTAACCCTTACACTAACCCTAACCCTAAAACTAATCCTAACCCTAACCGTAACCCTAACCTTAACCCTAACCCTAACCCTAACCCTTAACTTTACCCTAACCGTAACCCTAACCCTAACCCTAAACCTAACCCTTACCCTTACACTAACCCTACCCCTAACCCTTTCCCTTACCCTAACCCAAACCCTCACCCTAATCCTAAAACTAAACCTTACCCTTACCCTAAACCTAACCCTAACCCTTACCCTAAACCTAACCCTAACCCTAACACTTACCCTTACCTTAACAGAAACCCTAACCCTAACCCTTACACTTACCCTAACCCTAACCCTTACCCTTACCCTAACGCTAACCCTAACCCTAACCCTAACACTAACCCAAACACATACCCTTACCCTAACCCTAACCCTAACCGTAAACGTAACCCTAAACCTAACCGTAACCCTAACCCTAACCCTAACCCTTAGCCTTACCCTCACCCTAAACCTAACCCTAACCTCAACCCCAACCCTAAACCTAACCCTAACCCTAACCTTTACCCTTACCCTAATGCTAACCCTAACCCTTACCCTAAACCTAACCCTAACCCTAAACCTAACCCTAACCCTTACTTTTACCCTAACCGTAACCCTAACCCTAACCCTAAACCTAACCTTAACCCTAACTCTTATAATTTCCCTAACCTTAACCCTAACCCTAAACCTAAGCTTAACCCTAAACCTAACCGTTACCCTTACCCTAACCCTAACCCTAAACTTAACCCTAACCCTTACCCTTATCCTAACCCTAAACCAAAACCTAACCCTAACCTTAACCCAAACCCTTACCCTTACCCTAAACCTAACCCTTACCCTAAACTTAACCCTAACCCTTACCCTAACCCTAACCCTAACCTAACCCTTACACTTACCCTAACCCTACCCTAACCTTAACCCTAACCCTAACCCTAACCCTTACCATTACCTTAACCCTAAAGCTAAACCTAACCCTAACTGTAACCACTAACCCTAACTCTAACCCTTACCCACGCTAACCCTAACACTAACATTAATGCTAACCCTAACCCTAACCATAACCCTTTCCCTAACCCTAACACTAACCCTAACACTAAACCTTACACTTAACCTAACCTTAACCCTAAACCTAACCCTAACCCTAACCCTAACCCTAAACCAAACCCTAAATCATACCCTAACCCTAACCCTAAACCTTACCCTAACCCTAACCCTAACCCTAACGCTAAACCTTACCCTAACCCTAACCTTAACCCCAAAACTAAACCTAACCCTAACACTAATCTTAACCCTAACCCTTCCCTTACCCTAACCCTAACCCTTACCCTAACCCTAACCCTAATCTTAACCCTAATCCTTCCCTTACACTAACCCTAACCCTATCCCTAAAACTAACCCTAACCCTAAACTTAACCCTAACACTTGACCTCACCCTAACCCTAACCTTAACCCTAACCCTAACCCTAACCCTAACCCTTACTCTTACCCTAACCCAAACACTAAACCTAACCCTAAACCTAACCCTAACACATACACTTACCCGAACCCTAACCCTAAACCTAACCCTAAGGCTAACCCTAAACCTAACCCTAACCCTAACCCGTACCCTAACCCTAACCTTAACCCCAACACTAAAAATAACACTAACCCTAACCCTAAATGTAAATCAAACCCTAAATCATACCCTAACCATAACCCTGACCCTTATCCTAACCCTAACCTTAACCCTAACCCTAACGCTTCCCTTACCCTAACCCTACCCTATTTCTAAAACTAACCCTAACCCTAAACTTAACCCTAACCCTTAACCTCACCCTAACCCTAACCCTAATCCTAATCCTTACCCTAACCTTAACCCTAACCCTAAACCTTACCCTAACCCTAACCCTAACCCTAACCCCTAAACCTAACCCTTAACCTACCCCTAACCCTAACCCTTACCCTAAACCTTACCCTTACCCTAACCCTAAACGTAACTCTAACCCTAACCCTAAGCCTAACCCTAACCCTAACCCTTACCCTAACCCTAAACCTTACCATAACCTTACGGTTAACCTTAACTCTAACCCTATCCCTTACCAATACCCTAAGCCTAAACCTAACCCTAACCCTAACGCTAACCCTTACTCTTACTCTAACCCTAACCCTAACCCTAACCTATTCGCTAACCCTAACCCTAAACCTAACCCTTAACCTAACCCTAACACTAACCCTAACCTTAACCCCTAACCCTGACCCTTAACCTAACCCTAACCCTAACCCTAACCCTAACCCTTACCCTAAACCTCACCCTTACCCTAACCCTAACCCTAACCCTAACCTTAACCCTAACCCTAACACTAACCCTTACCCTAACCCTAACCCTAAAACTAAACCTAACCCTAAACCTAACCCTAACCTTACCCTAATCCTAACCCTAACCCTTACCTTTACCCTAACCGTAACCCTAACCCTAACCCTAAACCTAAACCTGACCCTCACCCTAATCCTAACCCTAAACCTAACCCTAACCCTAACCCTTTCCTTACGCTAACCCTAACCCTAACCGTAAACCTTAAACTAACTCTAATCCTAACCCTAAGCTTAACCCTTACCCTCTCCCTAAACCTAACTCTAACCCTTACCCTTATCCTAAACCTAACCCTAAACTTAACCCCAACCCTAAACCTAACCCTAACCCGAACACTTACCCTTACCCTAACCCTATCCCTTAACCTAACCCTAACCCTAACCCTAACCCTATCCCTTACCCTTACTCAAAGCCTAACTCTAACCCTAACCCTTACACTAACCCTAACCCTTACCCTAACCCTAACCCTAACCCCAACCCTTACCCTAACCCTAACACTAATCCTAACGCTAACCCTTACCCTTACCCTAACCCTAACCCTAATCCTAAAACTAACCCTAACCCTAACGCTAACACTAAACCTTACACTTAACCTAACCCTAACCCTAACCCTAACCGTAACCCTAACCCTGACCCTTAACCTAACCCTAACCCTAACCCTAACCCTTACCCTAACCCTAACCCACCCTAAAGCTAACCCTAACCCTAACCCTAACCTTAACACTAACCCTTACACTAACCCTTACACTAACCCTAACCCTAAAATTAATCCTAACCCTAACCGTAACCCTAACCTTAACCCTAACCCTAACCCTTAACTTTACCCTAACCGTAACCCTAACCCTAACCCTAAACCTAACCCTTACCCTTACACTAACCCTAACCCTAACCCTTTCCCTTACCCTAACCCAAACCCTCACCCTAATCCTAAAACTAAACCTTACCCTTACCCTAAACCTAACCCTAACCCTTACCCTAAACCTAACCCTAACCCTAACACTTACCCTTACCTTAACAGAAACCCTAACCCTAACCCTTACACTTACCCTAACCCTAACCCTTACCCTTACCCTAACGCTAACCCTAACCCTAACCCTAACACTAACCCAAACACATACCCTTACCCTAACCCTAACCCTAACCGTAAACGTAACCCTAAACCTAACCGTAACCCTAACCCTAACCCTAACCCTTAGCCTTACCCTCACCCTAAACCTAACCCTAACCTCAACCCCAACCCTAAACCTAACCCTAACCCTAACCTTTACCCTTACCCTAATGCTAACCCTAACCCTTACCCTAAACCTAACCCTAACCCTAAACCTAACCCTAACCCTTACTTTTACCCTAACCGTAACCCTAACCCTAACCCTAAACCTAACCTTAACCCTAACTCTTATAATTTCCCTAACCTTAACCCTAACCCTAAACCTAAGCTTAACCCTAAACCTAACCGTTACCCTTACCCTAACCCTAACCCTAAACTTAACCCTAACCCTTACCCTTATCCTAACCCTAAACCAAAACCTAACCCTAACCTTAACCCAAACCCTTACCCTTACCCTAAACCTAACCCTTACCCTAAACTTAACCCTAACCCTTACCCTAACCCTAACCCTAACCTAACCCTTACACTTACCCTAACCCTACCCTAACCTTAACCCTAACCCTAACCCTAACCCTTACCATTACCTTAACCCTAAAGCTAAACCTAACCCTAACTGTAACCACTAACCCTAACTCTAACCCTTACCCACGCTAACCCTAACACTAACATTAATGCTAACCCTAACCCTAACCATAACCCTTTCCCTAACCCTAACCCTAACGCTAACACTAAACCTTACACTTAACCTAACCTTAACCCTAAACCTAACCCTAACCCTAACCCTAACCCTAAACCAAACCCTAAATCATACCCTAACCCTAACCCTAAACCTTACCCTAACCCTAACCCTAACCCTAACGCTAAACCTTACCCTAACCCTAACCTTAACCCCAAAACTAAACCTAACCCTAACACTAATCTTAACCCTAACCCTTCCCTTACCCTAACCCTAACCCTTACACTAACCCTAACCCTAATCTTAACCCTAATCCTTCCCTTACACTAACCCTAACCCTATCCCTAAAACTAACCCTAACCCTAAACTTAACCCTAACACTTGACCTCACCCTAACCCTAACCTTAACCCTAACCCTAACCCTAACCCTTACTCTTACCCTAACCCAAACACTAAACCTAACCCTAAACCTAACCCTAACACATACACTTACCCGAACCCTAACCCTAAACCTAACCCTAAGGCTAACCCTAAACCTAACCCTAACCCTAACCCGTACCCTAACCCTAACCTTAACCCCAACACTAAAAATAACACTAACCCTAACCCTAAATGTAAATCAAACCCTAAATCATACCCTAACCATAACCCTGACCCTTATCCTAACCCTAACCTTAACCCTAACCCTAACGCTTCCCTTACCCTAACCCTACCCTATTTCTAAAACTAACCCTAACCCTAAACTTAACCCTAACCCTTAACCTCACCCTAACCCTAACCCTAATCCTAATCCTTACCCTAACCTTAACCCTAACCCTAAACCTTACCCTAACCCTAACCCTAACCCTAACCCCTAAACCTAACCCTTAACCTACCCCTAACCCTAACCCTTACCCTAAACCTTACCCTTACCCTAACCCTAAACGTAACTCTAACCCTAACCCTAAGCCTAACCCTAACCCTAACCCTTACCCTAACCCTAAACCTTACCATAACCTTACGGTTAACCTTAACTCTAACCCTATCCCTTACCAATACCCTAAGCCTAAACCTAACCCTAACCCTAACGCTAACCCTTACTCTTACTCTAACCCTAACCCTAACCCTAACCTATTCGCTAACCCTAACCCTAAACCTAACCCTTAACCTAACCCTAACACTAACCCTAAACTTAACCCCTAACCCTGACCCTTAACCTAACCCTAACCCTAACCCTAACCCTAACCCTTACCCTAAACCTAACCCTTACCCTAAACCTAACCCTAACCTTAACCCTAACCCTAACACTAACCCTTACCCTAACCCTAACCCTAAAACTAAACCTAACCCTAAACCTAACACTAACCTTACCCTAATCCTAACCCTAACCCTTACCTTTACCCTAACCGTAACCCTAACCCTAACCCTAAACCTAAACCTGACCCTCACCCTAACCCTAACCCTAAACCTAACCCTAACCCTAACCCTTTCCTTACCCTAACCCTAACCCTAACCCTAATCCTAAAACTAAAACTTACCCTTACCCTAAACCTAACCCTAACCCTTACCCTAAACCTAACCCTAACCATAACCCTTACCCTTACCTTAACCCTAACCCTAACCCTAACCCTTACCCTTACCCTAACTCTAACCCAAACCCTAACACCAAAACTAACCCAAACACATATCCTTACCCTAACCCTAACCCTAACCGTAACCGTAACCCTAAACCTAACCTTAACCCTAACCCTAACCCTAACCCTTACCCTAACCCTAACCCTAACCCTTACCCTTACCCTCACCCTAACCCTAACCCTAACATCAACCCCAACCCTAAACCTAACCCTAACCCTAAACCTAACCCAAACCCTTACCTTTACCCTAACCGTAACCCTAACCCTAAACCTAAACCTAACCCTAACCCTAACCCTAACCCTAACCCTTACCCTAACCCTAACCCTAATCAAACCCTAAGCATAACCCTCATACTTACCCTAACAATAACCTTAACCTTAACACTACCCCTAACCCTAAACCTAACCTTAACCCTAACTCTTATAAATTCCCTGACCCTAACCCTAACACTAAACATAAGCTTAACCCTAAACCTAACCGTTACCCTTACCCTAACCCTAACCCTAAACCTAACCCTAACCCTTACCCTCATCCTAACCCTAAACCAAACCTTAACCCTAATCTTCACCCTAAACCTTACCCTTATCCTAACCATAACTCTAACCCTAACCCTAAACTTAACCCTAACCCTAACCCTAACCCTAACCTAACCCTTACACTTACCCTAACCCTAACCCTAAACTTAACCCTAACCCTAACCCTAACCCTTACCATTACCTTAACCCTAAACCTAAACCTAACCCTAACTGTAACCCCTAACCCTAACCCTAACCCTTACCCACCCTAACCCTAACACTAACCTTAATGCTAAACCTAACCCTAACCCTAACCCTTTCCCTAACCCTAACCCTAACGCTAACACTAAACCTTACACTTAACCTAACCCTAACCCTAAACCTAACCCTAACCCTAACCCTAACCCTAACCCTACCCTTAACCGTAAACCTAAACCTAACCCTAACCTTTACCCTTACCCTAACCCAAACACTAAACCTAACCCTAAACCTAACCCTGACACATACCCTTACCCTAACCCTAACCCTAACCCTATCCGTAACCATTACTCTAACCCTAAACCTTACCATAACCTTAACGTTAACCTTAACTCTAACCCTAACCCTTATCCTTACCCTAAACCTAAACCTAACCCTAACCCTAACGCTTACCCTTATCCTAACCCTAACCCTAACCAGAACCCTAAACCTTACCCTTACTCTAAGCCTAACGCTAACCCTTACCCTAAACCTAACCCTAACGTTAACCCTTACCCTTACCTTAACCCTAACACTAACCCTAAACTTTACCCTTCCCCTAACGCTAACCCTAACCCTAACCCTAACCCTAACACTAACCCTAACACATACCCTTACCCTAACCCGAACCCTAACCGTAAACCTAAACCTAACTCTAATCCTAACCCTAAGCTTAACCCTTACCCTCTCCCTAAACCTAACTCTAACCCTTACCCTTATCCTAAACCTAACCCTACACTTAACCCCAACCCTAAACCTAAACCTAACCCCAACCCTTACCCTTACCATAACCCTATCCCTTAACCTAACCCTAACCCTAACCCTAACCCTTTCCCTTACCCTAACCCGAACCCTCACCCTAATCCTAAAACTAAACCTTACCCTTACCCTAAACCTAACCCTAACCCTTACCCTAAACCTAACCCTAACCTTAACACTTACACTTACCTTAACCGTAACCCTAACCCTAACCCTTACCCTTACCATAACCCTAACCCTTACACTTACCCTAACGCTAACCCTAACCCTAACCCTAACACTAACCCAAACACATACCCTTACCCTAACCCTAACCCTAACCGTAAACGTAAACCTAAACCTAACCGTGACCCTAACCCTAACCCTAACCCTTACACTTACCCTCACCCTAAACCTAACCCTAACCTCAACCCCAACCCTAAACCTAACCGTAACCCTAAACTTTACCCTTACCCTAACACTAACACTAACCCTTACCCTAAACCTAACCCTAACCCTAAACCTAACCCTAACCCTTACCTTTACCCTAACCGTAACCCTAACCCTAACCCTAACCCTAACCCTTGCCCTAACCCTAACCCTAATCAAACCCTAAGCATAACCCTCACCCTTACGCTAACCGTAACGCTAACCATAACATTACCCCTAACCCTAAACCTAACCTTAACCCTAACTCTTATAATTTCTCTAACCTTAAACCTAACCCTAAACCTAAGCTTAACCATAAACCTAACCGTTACCCTTACCCTAATCCTAACACTAAACTTAACCCTAACCCTTACCCTTATCCTAACCCTAAACCAAAACCTAACCCTAACCTTAACCCTAACCCTTACCCTTACCCTAAACCTAACATTTACCCTAAACTTAACCCTAATCCTAACCCTAACCCTTACCCTAACCCTAACCCTAACCTAACCCGTACACTTACCCTAACCCTACCCTAACCTTAAGCCTAACCCTAACCCTAACCCTTACCATTACCTTAACCCTAAACCTAAACCTAACCCTAACTGTAACCCCTAACCCTAACTCTAACCCTTACCCACCCTAACCCTAACACTAACATTAATGCTAACCCTAACCCTATCCCTAACCCTTTCCCTAACCCTAACCCTAACGCTAACACTAAACGTTACACTTAACCTAACCTTAACCCTAAACCTAACCCTAACCCTAACCCTATCCCTAACCTTAACCCTAAACCTAACCCTAACCCTTACCCTTACCCTTCCCCTAACCCCAACACTAAACCTAACCCTAAACCTAACCCTGACACGTACCCTTACCCTAACCCTAACCCTAACCCTAACCCTAAACCAAACCCTAAATCTTACCCTAATCCTAACCCTAACCCTTACCCTAACCCTAACCCTAACCCTAACGCAAAACCTTACCCTAACCCTAACCTTAACCCCAACACTAAACCTAACCCTAACCATAATCATAACCCTAACCCTTCCCTTACCCTAACCTAACCCTTACCCTAACCCTAACCCTAATCTTAATCCTAATCCTTCCCTTACACTAACCCTAACCCTATCCCTAAAACTAACCCTAACCCTAAACTTAACTCTAACTCTTGACCTCACCCTCACCCTAACCCTAACCCTAATCCTAATCCTTACCCTAACCCTAACACTAACCCTAACCCTTACCATAACCCTAACACTAACCCCTTACCCTAACCCATAACCTAACCCTAACCCTAACCCTTACCCTAAACCTTACCCTTACCCTAACCCTAAAACTAATTCTAACCCTAACCCTAAGCCTAACCCTAACCCTTACCCCAACCCTAACCCTTACCATAACCTTAACCTTCACCTTAACTCTAACCCTAACCCTTACTCTTACCCTAACCCTAAACCTAACCCTAACCCTAACCCTAATCCTAACCCTTACCCTTACCCTAACCCTAACCCTAACCCTAACCTGAGCCCTAAACCTTACCCTTACCCTAAGCCTAACCCTAACCCTTACCTAAACCTAACCCTAAACCTAACCCTTATCCTTACCTTAACCCTAACCCTACCCTAAACTTTACCCTTACCCTAAAACTAACCCTAACCCTAACCGTAACCCTAACACTAACCCTAACACATACCCTTACCCTAACCCTAACCCTAACCCTAACCGTAACCCTAAACCTAACCCTAACACTAACCCTAATCCTAACCCTTACCCTATCCCTAACCCTAACTCTAACCCTTACCCTTATCCTAAACATAACTCTAACCTTAACCCCAACCCTAAACCTAACCCTAACCATAACCCCTAACCCTAACCATAACCCCTAACCCTAACCGTAACCCTAAACCTAGCCCTAAACCTTACCTTACCGTAACCCTAACCGTTATGCTAACCCGAACCCTAAGCCTAACCCTAACCCTAATCCTTACCGTAACCCTAATCCTAACCCTAACACTTACCCTTTCCCTAACCCTAACCCTAACCCTTACCCATACCCTAACCCTAACCCTAACCCTAAACCTAACACGAACCCTAAGCCTAACCCTAACACTTATCCTTACCCTAACCCTAAACCTAAACCTAACTCTAACCCTAACCTTAACCCTAACCCTAACCCTTACCCTTACCCTAACCCTAACCCTAAACCTAAACCTAACACGAACCCTAAGCCTAACCCTAACACTTATCCTTACCCTAAACCTAACCCTAAACCTAAACCTAACCCTATCCCTAACCCTAACACTAACACCTGACCCCAATCCTAACCCTTAAACTTACCCTAACCCTAACCCTAACGCTAAAACTTACCCTACCCTAACCCTAACCCTTACCCTTACCCTAACCCTAACCCTAACCTTAACCCCAACCCTAAATCTAACCCTAACCCTAACCCTAACCCTTACCCTAAACCTAACCCTAACCCAAACCCTAACCCTATCTCTAAAACTTACCCTTACCCTAACTCTTACCCTAACCCTAACCCTAACTCTTATCCTAACCCTAACCCGAAAACTACCCCTTAATCTAACCCTAACACTAACCCTAACCCCTAACCCTAACCCTTACCCTAACCCTAACAGTAACCCTAACCCCTAACCCTAACTCTAACCCTAACCGCTAACCCTAAACTTTACCCTAACCCTTACCATTATCCTAAGGCCTACCCTAACCGTAAGCCTTACACTAACCCCTAACCTAGCCCAACCCTAACCCTAAACCTTACCCTTACCATAACCCTAGCCCTTACTCTTACCTTAACCCTAACCCTAACCCTAAACCTTACCCTTACCCTATCGCTAACCCTTGCCCTAAACCTAACCCTAACCCTAACCCTTACTCTAAACCTAACCCTAACCCTAAACCTATTACTCTTACCTTAACCCTAAACCTAACCCTAACCCTTACCCTTACCCTTTCGCTAACCCTAACCCTAACCCTTACCCTAACCCTAACACCTAACCCTAACCCTAACCCTAAACTTACCCTAACCCTAACCCTAACCCTAATGCTTACCTTAACCCTAACCCTAACCCTTACCCTTACCCTAACCCTAACCCTAACCTTAACACCAACCCTAAACCTAACCATAACCCTAACCCTAACCCTTACCCTAACCCTAACTCTAAAACTTACCCTTACCCTAACTCTAAACCTAACCCTAACTCTTAACCTAATCCTAACCCTAACCCTAACCCTTAACCTAACCCTAACACTAACCCTAACCCCTAACCCTAACCCTTACCCTAACTCTAACACTAACCCTAACCCTTAACCCTAACCCTAACCCTAACCGCTAATCCTAACCCTAATCCTAACCCTTACCCTTGTCCTAAGGCTAACCCTAACCCTAACCCTTACACTAACCCCTCCCCTAGCCCTACCATAACCGTAAACCTTACCCTAACCATAACCCTAACCATACTCTTACCTTAACCCTAACCCTAACACTAACAATTACCCTTACCCTATCGCTAAACCTAACCCTAAACCTATCCCTAACCCTAACCCTTACCCTAAACCTAACCCTAACCCTAACCCTAACTATTACTCTTACCTTAACCCTGAACCTAACTCTAACCCCTACCCTTACCCTTTCGCTAACCCCAACCCTAACCCTTTCCCTAAGCCTAATCCTAACCCAAACCCTCACACTTACACTTACCCTAACCCTAACCCTAAAACTTATCCTAACCCTAACCCTAACCCTAACCCTTAACCTAAGCCTAACACTAACCCTAACACCTAACCATAACCCTTACCCTAACACTAACCCTAACCCTAACCCTAACCCTTACACTTACCCTTACCCTAACCGTAACCCCAACCTTAATCCCAACCCTAAACCTAACCCTAAACCTAACCCTTACCCTTACTCTAACCATAACCATAATCCTAAAACTAACCCCAACCCTAACACTTACCCTTACCCTAACCCTACCCCTTAACCTAACCCTAACCCTAAACCTAACCCTAACCCAAACCCTATCCCTTACCCTTACCCAAAGCCTAACTCTAACCTTAAACCTTACCCTAACTCTAACCCTTACCCTAACACTAACCCTAACCCCAACCCTTATCCTAACCCTAACACTAATCCTAACCCCAACCCTTACCGTTACCCTAACCCAAACCGTAATCCTAAAACTAACCCTAACCCTAACCTTAACCCTAACCCTTACCCTTACCCTAACCCTAACCCCAACCCTAAACCTAACGCTAACTCTTACTCTTACCCCAACCCTAACCCTAACCCTAACCCTAACCCTTACCCTAACCCTAACCCTAACCCTAACCCCTAACTCTAACCCTTAACCTAACCCTAACCCTAATCCTAACCCTAACCCTTACCCTTACCCTAACCCTAAACCTAACTCTAACCCTAATACTAACCCTAACCCTAACCCTTACCCTAACCCTAACCCTTACCCTAAAGCTAACACTAACCCTAACCCTAAACTTAACCCTAAACCTAACCCTAACCCTTTCCCTTACCCTTACCCTAACCCTAACACTAAACCTGAACCTAACCCTAACCCTCACCCTAATCTAACCTAAACCTAACCCTAACAATTGCCCTTACCCTAACCCTTAGCCTAAACCTAACACTAACCCTAACCCTAACCCTAAACCTAACCCTAACCTTAACCCTAACCTTAACCCTAAACTGAACCCTAACCCTTACCCTTACCCTTACCTTAACCCTAACCTGAAACCTAAACCTAACCCTGACCCTAACCCTAAACTTAACCCTAACCCTAACCTTAACCCTAACCCTAACACTTACCCAGCCCTAACCCTAAACCTAACCCTAATCCTAACCCTAACCCTAACCCTAAACCTAATCCTAACCCTTACCCTTATTCTAACACTAACCCTAACACATTTACCCTAACCCCTACCCTAACCCTAACCCTTACCCTAACCCTAACCCTTAACCTAACCCTAACAGTAACCCTAACACCTAATCCTTAAACTTACCCTAACCCTATCCCTAAACCCAAACCTAACCCTAAACCTAACCCTAACCCTTACCCTATCCCTAACCCTAATCCTAACCCTAACCCTTACCATTACCCTAATCCTAACCCTAAATTTATCCCTAACCCTAACTCTTATACTTACCCTAATCCTAACCCTAAACCTAAACCTGACCCTAAACATAACCGCTAACCCTAACCGTAACCCTAACCCTAACCCTTAGCCTTACCGTAACCCTAACCTTAATGATAACCCTAACCCTAATCCTAACCCTAACCCTAAACCTTACCCTTACCCTAACACTAACCCTAACCTTTACACTTACCCTAAACCTAAACCTAAACATAACCCTAACTCTAACCCTAACCCTAACCCTATCCCTAAACCGAAGACTGACCCTAAACTCAACCCTAACCCTTACCCTAAACCTAATCCGAACCCTAAATTTATCCCTAACCCTAACTCTTATACTTACCCTAATCCTAACCCTAAACCTAAACCTGACCCTAAACATAACCGCTAACCCTAACCGTAACCCTAACCCTAACCCTTAGCCTTACCGTAACCCTAACCTTAATGATAACCCTAACCCTAATCCTAACCCTAACCCTAAACCTTACCCTTACCCTAACACTAACCCTAACCTTTACACTTACCCTAAACCTAAACCTAAACATAACCCTAACTCTAACCCTAACCCTAACCCTAACCCTAAATCTGAGCCTTACCCTAACCCTAACCCTAAACCTAACATGAACCCTAACCCTAACCCTAACCCTTAACCTTACCCTAACTCTAATCCTAAACCTAACCCTAACTCTAACCCTAACCCTAACCTTAACCCTAACCCTAACTCTGACCCTTACCCTAACCCTAACCCCAAACCTAACACGAACCTTAAACCTAACCCTAACCGTTAACCTTACCCTAACTCTAATCCTAAACCTAACCCTTACCCTAACCCTAACCCTAACACCTCACCCTAACCCTAACACTTAAACTTACCCCAACCCTAACCCTAACCCTAACCCTAACACTTCCCCTAACCCTTACCCTAACCCTTACCTTTAACCTAACCCTTTCCCTAACCTAAACCCCAACCCTAAACCTAACCCTAACCCTAACCCTAACCCTTACTCTTACCCTAACCCTAACCTTAACCCCAACACTAAGCCTAACCCTAACCCTAACAGTAAACCAAACCCTAAATCTTACCCTAACCCTAACCCTAACACTTACCCTAACCGTAACCGTAACCCCTTACCCTAACCCTTAACCTAACCCTAACCCTAACCCTTACCCTAAACCTTACCCTTACTCTAACCCTAAAACTAACTCTAATCCTAACCCTAACCGTAACCCTTACCATAACCCTAACCCTTACCATAATCTTAACCTTAACCTTAACCCTAACCATAACCCTTATCCTTACCCTAACCCTAAACCTAACCCTAACCCTAACCCTATCCCTTACCCTTACCCTAACCCTAACCCTAACCCGAACCCTAAAACTTACCCTTACCCTAAACCTAACCCTAACCCTAACCCTAACCCTTACCCTTACCTTAACCCTAACCTTAACCCTAAACTTTACTCTTACCCTAATGCTAACCCTAAACCTAACCCTAAGCCTAACACTAAACCTAACACATACCCTTACCCTAACCCTAACCCTAACCGTAACCCTAACCCTAACCCTAACCCTAACCGTAACTCTAACCCTTACCCTTATCCAAAACCTAACTCTAACCTTAAACCCAACCCTAAACCTAACCCTATCCCTAACCCTTGGTCTTACCTAACCCTATCCCTAAACCTAACCCTAACCCTAACCCTTACAATAACCCTAACCCTAATCCTAACCCTAATCCTTACCCTTACCCTAATCCTAACCCTAACCCTAAACCTAAGACTAACCCTAAACTTAACCCTAACACTTACCCTAACCCTAACCCTAAACCTAATCCGAACTCTAACCTTATCCCTAACCCTAACTCTTATCCCTACCCTAACCCTAACTCTAAACCTAACCCTAACCATAACCCCTAACCCTAACCGTAACCCTAACCCTAACCCTAACCCTTACCCTTACCGTAACCCTAACCCTAATGCTAACCCTAACCCTAAACCTAACCCTAATCCTTACCCTAAACCTAAACCTATCCCTAACCCTTACCCTTTCCCTAACCCTAACCCTAACCCTAACCCTTACCTATACCCTAACCCTAAACCTAAACCTAACCCTAACTCTCACCCTAACCCTAACCCTAACCCTAACCCTAACCCTTACCCTTACCCTAACCCTAACCCTAAACCTAACACGAACCCTCACCCTAACTCTAAACCTTACCCTTACCCTAACCCTAATGCTAAACCTAACGCTATCCCTAACCCTAACCCTAACACCTAACCCATTTCCTAACCCTTAAACTTACCCTAACCCTAACCCTAACCTTAACCCCAACCCTAAATCTAACCCTAACCCTAACCCTTACCCTAAACCTAAACCTATCTCTAAAACTTACCCTTACTCTAACTCTAACCTTAACCCTAACTCTTATCCTAAACCTCACCCCAACCTTAACCATTAATCTAACCCTAACACTAACCCTAACCCCTAACCCTAACCCTATCCGCTAAACCTAATCCTAACCCTAACCCTTACACTTATCCTAAGGCTAACCCTAACCCTAAGCCTTAAACTAACCCCTACCCTAGCCCTACCCTAACCCTAAACCTTACACTTACCAGTACCCTAACCCTTATTATTACCTTAACCCTAGCCCTAACCCTAACCCTTACCCTTACCCTATCGTTAACCCTAACCCTAAACCTAACCCTGACCCTAAACTTTACCCTAAACCTAACCCTAACCCTAACCTTAACTATTACTATTACCTTAACCCTAAACCTAACCCATACACTTACCCTTACCCTTTCCCTAACCCTAACCCTAACCCTTACCCTATCCCTAACACCTAACACTCAAACTTACCCTAACCCTAACCCTAAACCTAACACTTACCCTAACTCTAAACCTAAACCTTACCCTTACCCTAACCCTTACCCTAACCTTAACACCAACCCTAAACCTAACCCTAACCCTAACCCTTACCCTAATCCTAACCCTAATCCTAACCCTAACCCTAACACTTACCAAGCCCTAACCCTAAACCTAACCCTAAGCCTAACCCTAACCCTACCCCTAAACCTAATCCTAACCCTTACCCTTATTCTAACCCTAACCCTAACACACTTATACTAACCCCTACCCTAACCCTAACACTTACCCTAACCCTAACCCTTAACCTAACCCTAACAGTAACTCTAACACATAATCCTTACCCTTACCCTAACCCTAACCCTAACACCTCACCCTAACCCTAACACTTAAACTTACCCCAACCCTAACCCTAACCCTAACCCTAACACTTAACCTAACCGTAACCCTAACCCTTACTTTTAACCTAACCCTAACCCTAACCATAACCCCAACCCTAAACGTAACCCTAACCCTAACCCTAACCCTAACCCTTACCCTTACACTAACCCTAACCTTAACCCCAACACTACACCTAACCCTAACCCTAACAGTAAACCAAACCCTAAATCTTACCCTAACCCTAACCCTAACACTTACCCTAACCCTAACCCTAACCCCTTACCCTAACCCTTAACCTAACCCTAACCCTAACCCTTACCCTAAACCTTACCCTTACTCTAACCCTAAACCTAACACTAACCCTAACCCTAACCCTAAACCTTACCGTAACCCTAACTCTTACCATAACCTTAACCTTAACCTTAACTCTAACCATAACCCTTATCCTTTCCCTAACCCTAAACCAAACCCTAACCCTAACCCTACCCCTTACCCTTACCCTAACCCTAACCCTAACCCTAACCCGAACCCTAAACTTTACCCTTACACTAAGCCTAACCCTAACCCTTACCCTAAACCTAACCCTAACCCTAAACCTTACCCTTACCTTAACCCTAACCCTAAACTTTACCCTTATCCTAATACTAACCCTAAACCTAACACTAACACTAAACCTAACACATACCCTTACCCTAACCCTAACCCTAACCGTAACCCTAACCCTAACCATAACCCTAAACCTAACCCTAACCCTAACCCTAACTCTAACCCTTACCCTTATCCCAAACCTAACTCTAACCTTAAACCCAACCCTAAACCTAACCCTAACCCTAACCCTTGGTCTTACCTAACCCTACCCTAAACCTAACCCTAACCCTAAACCTAACCCTAACCCTTACAATAAACCTAACCCTAATCCTAACCCTAATCCTTACCCTTACCCTAATCCTAACCCTAACCCTAAACCTAAGACTAACCCTAAACTTAACCCTAACACTTACCCTAACCCTAACCCTAAAACTAATCCGAACTCTAACCTTATCCCTAACCCTAACTCTTATCCTTACCCTAACCCTAACTCTAAACCTAACCCTATCCCTAACCCCTGACCCTAACCGTAACCGTAACCCTAACCCTAACCCTTACCCTTACCGTAACCCTAACCTTAATGCTAACCCTAACCCTAATCCTAACCCTAATCCTTACCCTAACCCTAACCCTAACCCTAACCCTTACCCTTTCCCTAACCCTAACCCTAACCCTAACCCTAACCCTAACCCTTACCCATACCCTAACCCTAAACCTAAACCTAACCCTAACTCTCACCCTAACCGTAACCCTAACCCTAACCCTAAACCTTACACTTACCCTAACCCTAACCCTAAACCTAACACGAACCCTAACCCTAACCCTAACCCTTACCCTTACCCTAACCCTAATCCTAAACCTAACGCTATCCATAAACCTAACCCTAACACATAACCCCAATCCTAACCCTTAAACTTACCCTAACCCTAACCCTAACCCTAACCTTAACCCCCACCCTAAATCTAACCCTATCCCTAACCCTAACCCTTACCCTAAACCTAACCCTATCTCTGAAACTTACCCTTACCCTAACTCTAACCCTAACCCTAACTCTTATCCTAAACCTAACCCTAATCTTAACCCTTAATCTAACCCTAACACTAACCCTAACCCCTAACCCTAACCCTTACCCTAACCCTAACACTACCCCTAACCCCTAACCCTAACCCTAACCGCTAAACCTAACCCTAACCCTAACCCTTACCCTTATCCTAAGGCTAACCCTAACCCTAAGCCTTACACTAAACCCTACCCTAGCCCTAACCTAAGCCTAAACCTAACCCTAAACCTAATTCTAACCCTTAACCTAACCCTAACCCTAACCCTAACCCTAACCCTAACCCTAAACCTAAACCTTACCCTTACCCTAAACCTAACCCTAACCCTTACTCTAAACCTAAACCTAATCCTAACCCTAACCCTTAGCCTTACCTTAAGCCTAAGCCTAACCCTAATCCTAACCCTAATCCTAACCCTAACCCTAACCCTAACCCTTACCCTAACCCTTACCCTAACCCTAACCCTAACCCTAACCCTAAACTTAAACTTACCCTAACCCCTACCCTAACCAACCCTAACCCTAACCCTTACCCTAACCCAAACCCTAACACTTACCCTTACCCTAACCCTGACCCTAACCCTAACCCTAACCCTTACCCTAAACCTAACTCTAACACTAACCCTTACCCTTACTCTAATCCTAAACATAACCCTAACCCTAACCCTAACCCTTACCGTTACCCGTACCCTAACCCTAACACTAACCCTGCACCCAACCCTAACCCAAAACCTTACCCTTACACTAAACCTAACCCTAACCCTAACCCTAACCCTTACCCTAACGCTAACCCTAAACCTCACCGTAACCCTAACACTAACCCTGCACCCAACCCTAACCCAAAACCTTACCCTAACTCTAACCCTAACCGTAACCCTAACCTTAACCCTTACCCTAACCCTAACCCTAACCCTAACCCTTACCCTAACCCTATCCATAACCCTAAACTAAACCCTAACCCTAACCCTAAACCTAACCCTTACCCTTACCCTAACTCTGACCCTAAACTTAACCCTAACCCTAACCCTAAACCTAACCCCGAACCCTAACCCTAACCTTAACCCTAACCATAACCCTTACCCTTAACCTAACACTAACCCTAATCCTAACCCTATCCCTAACACTTACTCTTACCCTAAACCTAAACCTAACCCTAACCCTAACCCTTACCCTAACCCTAACCCTAACACTTACCTTAACCCTAAACTTAACCCTAACCCTAACCCTAAACCTTACGCTTACCCTAACCCTAACCCTAACCCTAACCCTAACCCTAAACCTAACCCTAACCCTAACACTAACTCTAACCTTAACCCTAACCCTAACCCTATCCCTAACCCTTACCCTTACCCTTACATAACCCTAACCGTAACCTTAACCCCAACGCTAAACCTAACCCTAACCCTTACCCTAACCCTAACCCTAACCCTAACCCTTACCCTAACCCTAACGCTAATCCTAACGCTAATTCTTACCCTTACCCTAACCCATAACCCTAACCTTAAAACTAACCCTAACACTAACCTTAACCCTAACCCTAACCCTAACCCTTACCCTTACCCTAACCCTAATCCTAAACATAACGCTTTCCATAAACCTAACCCTAACACATAACCCCAATCCTAACCCTTAAACTTACCCTAACCCTAACCCTAACCCTAACCTTAACCCCCACCCTAAATCTAACCCTATCCCTAACCCTAACCCTTACCCTAAACCTAACCCTATCTCTAAAACTTACCCTTACACTAACTCTAACCCTAACCCTAACTCTTATCCTAAACCTAACCCTAATCTTAACCCTTAATCTAACCCTAACACTAACCCTAACCCCTAACCCTAACCCTTACCCTAACCCTAACACTAACCCTAATCCCTAACCCTAACCCTAACCGCTAAACCTAACCCTAACCCTAACCCTTACCCTAACCCTAACCCTAACCCTAAACCTAACCATAACCCTAACCCTAACCCTAACTCTAACCTTAACAATAATCCTAACCCTATCCCTAACACTTACCCTTACCCTTACATAAACCTAACCGTAACCTTAACCCCAACGCTAAACCTAACCCTAACCCTAACCCTTACCCTAACCCTAACACTAATCCTAACGCTAATTCTTACCCTTACCCTAACCCATAACCCTAACCTTAAAACTAACCCTAACACTAAACTTAACCCTAAACCTAACCCTAACCCTTACCGTAACCCTAACTCTAATCCTAACACTAAGCCTTACACTTACCCTAACCCTAACCTTAATTTAAAACTAACCCTAACCCTAAACTTAACCCTAACACTTACCCTTACCCCAACCCTAACCCGAACCCTAAACCTAAGCCTAACCCTAACCCTAACCCTTACCCTTTCCCTAAACCTAACTCTAACCCTAACCCTTACCCTAACCCTAAGCCTAACTCTAACCCTAACCCTAACCCTAACCCTAACTCTAACCCTTACCCTAACCCTAACCCTAACCCTAAACTTAACCCTAACCCTAACCCTAACGCTTACCCTTACCCTAACTCTATCCCCAAACCTAACACTAACACTAACCCTAACCCTAACCCTAAGCTCAACCGTTACCCTAACAATTGCCCTTACCCTAAACCTAACCATAAACCTAACACTAACCCTAACCCTACCCCTAACCCTTACCCTTACTGTAACCGTAACCCTAAACCTAACCCTAACCCTAACCCTAACACTAACCCCTAACCCTAACCCTAACCCTTACCCTTATTCTAACCCTAATCCTAACACTTACCCTTACCCTATCCCCTAACCTAACCCTAACCCTAACCCTAACCTTTACCCAAACGCTAACCCCAAACCTTACCCTTACCCTAACCATAAAGCTAACCCTAAACCTAACCATAACCCTTAACCTTACCCTAACCCTAACCCTAACCCTAACCCTAAACCTAAACCTTACCCTTACCCTAAACCTAACCCTAAACCTTACTCTAAACCTAACCCTAATCCTAACCCTAACCATTACCCTTACCTTAAGCCTAACCCTAACCCTAACCCTTACCCTTACCCTAACCATAACCCTAATCCTAAAACTAACCCTAACCCTAACCTTAAACCTAACTCTTACCCTTACCATAACCCTAACCCTAAACCTAACCCTAACATTAACCCTAACCTTTACCGTTACCCTAACCCTAACCTAACATTTACCCTAACCCTAACCCTAAACCTAACCCTAATCCTAACATTAACACTTACCCTAACCCTAATCCTATCCGTAACCCTTACCCTAACCCTAACCCTAACCCTAAACCTTGCTCTAACGCTAACCCTAACCCTAACCCTAACCCTTAACCTAACCCTAAACCTAACCCTAACCCTTAACCTTATCCTAACCCTAACCCTAAACCTTTCCCTAATGCTAACCCTAACCCTAACCCTGACCCTTACCCTAACCCTATCCCTAACCCTAAACTTAACCCTAACCCAAACCCTAACCCTAACCCTTACCCTTACCCTAACCCTGACCCTAAACTTAACCCTAACCCTAACACTAACCCTAACCCCGAACCCTAACCTTAAGCTTAACCCTAACCATAACCCTTACCCTTATCCTAACACTAACCCTAATCCTAACCCTATCCCTAACACTTACCCTTACCCTAACCCTAAACCTAACCCTAACCCTAACCCTTACCCTAACCCTAACCCTAACACTTAGCCTAACCCTAACCCTAAACTTATCCCTAACCCTAACCCTAACCCTTACCCTTACCCTTACCCTAACCCTAACCGTAACCTTAACCCCAACGCTAAACCTAACCCTAACCCTTACCCTAACCCTAACCCTAACCATAAAACTTATCCTTACACTAACTCTAAACCTAACCCTAACCCTAACCCTAACCCTTACCCTAACCCTAACCCTAATCCTAATCCTAATTCTTACCCTTACCCTAACCCTAACCCTAACCCTAAACCTAACCGTAACACTAACCTTAACCCTAAACCTAACCCTAACCCTTACCCTAACCCTAACACTAATCCTAACCCTAACCCTTACACTTACCCTAACGCTAACCCTAATTTAATACTAACCCTAACCCTAAACTTAACCATAACACTTACACATACCCCAACCCTAGCCCGAACCCTAAACCTAAGCCTAACTCTAACCCTAAACCTTACCCTTTCCCTAACCCTAACCCTAACCCTAACCCTAATCCTAACCCTAACCCTTACCCTAACCCTAACCCTAACCCTAAACCTTGCCCTAACGCTAACCCTAACCCTAACCCTAACCCCAACCCTAACCCTTAACCTAACCCTTAACCTTACCGTAACCCTAACCCTGACCCTTACCCTAACCCTAAACATAACCCTAATCCTAACCCTAACCCTGACCTTAACCCTAACCTTAACCCTAACGCTTACCCTTACCCTAACCCTAACCCTAAACCTAACACTAACCCTAACCCTAACCCTAACCCCAAGCTCAACCCTAACCCTAACAATTGCCCTTACCTAACCCTAACCCTAAACCTAACACTAACCCTAACCATAACACTAACCCCTAACCCTAACCCTTACCCTTATTCTAACCCTTACCCTAACACTTACCCTTACCCTATCCCCTAACCTAACCCTAACCCTAACCCTAACCCTTACCCTAACCCTAACCCTAAACCTTACCCTTACCCTAACCCTAAACCTAACCCTAAACCTAACCCTAACCCTTAACCTTACCCGAACCGTAACCCTAACCCTAACCCTAAACCTAAACCTTACCCTTAACCTAAACCTAACCCTAACCCTTACTCTAAACCTAACCCTAATCCTAAACCTAACCCTTATCCTTACCTTAAGCCTAACCCTAAACCTAACCCTTACCCTTACCCTAACGCTAACCCTAACCCTAACCCTAACCCTAACACTAACCCTAACCCTAAACCTAACCCTAACCCTTACCCTTACTCTAACCCTAACCCTAAACCTAACCCTAACCCTAACACTTACCCTAACCCTAACCCTAATCCTAACCCTAACCCTAAACCTAACCCTAACCTTAAACCTAACCCTAACTCTAACACTTACCCTTACCCTAACCCTAACCCTAAACCTAACCCTAACCTGCCCCGGCCCGCGGGGTTCAGTCAACTGAGACCCGAGAGGGAACCATACCTAAATGAGTGGGACAGACAAACACAAAGAATGAGACCAAGTCAGTGCTCTGATCAAGGTCTGTTTATTGAAAGTCAGAGGGGGTTTATATAGGGCTCTAAAGCAGGGGCTAGCGCAGCAGAATTTTTACTTTGCAAGATTCATTATAGGCAAGAAAAGGAGGTTTGGGAAGACAGGAGATGGAGCAAGTGACCTGTGAGATAACACTTAGCGTAAATCAGAATAGTCTCTAAACTAACTGTCAAGATATCAGTCCAGATGCTTCTTGACACAGAGCAGAGTGACTTATAAATTATGATAGCAGTCAGGATGTCTCCTGGTACGGAGTAAAGCAACCGGTAAATAAAGATAGCACAATTAAGCGGCCTAAAACTTTTTACTAAGCTATCATATAAAAAGTTTTAGACAGCAAGTTAAGAGACCCTGAGGCAGTCTCCAACAAGTCCCCCTTTTTTGTTTTTATATAGAACGCATATGGCAACATTGGTGATGATAGGCTTTAATCTGAGAGGGGAGACAGAGGCACTGATCCTTTATGCACTTTGGAGGTGGAACAAGGGGAGCGAACTGTTGGTTGGCAGTCGAGTCCCTTATTCAGAGCCTCGGGTGTCGTTTTGAGAAGGAGGGGGTTGTCAGGGGAAACGGTCCCGTACTCACAAGGCCACGTCCCATGATGATGCGACACCAACCCCTATGCTATCGTGCGTATCTCTCAAGGGGTCCCACGTGCTAGCTTTACTAGCCCCTTTGCACTAGCAGTGCACCTCTTAAGCAGATGCCTTCACCCAGAGGGTGTGCGCTATGTGGGACTAAGGCGCAGTCTCCATAGGAGAGCCATATGGCATATCCAGGTCTTCGAGAGCCAATTGATGATAATGGATTTGTATGGGTTTTGCCATCAGGGTATCTATCTGCTGCTTAATAAATGAAACAAGCCTATTAACAATACATGGTCCAATCATAGCAATCAGTAATAGAGCAAGCAAGGGTCCTAGCAGGGGCAAGAGATAAGGTAAGAGTCCATTGAATCCGCTCCAGAGGGGGTTGTCAGCCAGCTCTTTTCACCTTCTTTCCAAGTCTTCCTGAAGGTTTTTGATTTTGTCTCGGACGATGCCAGACTTGTTTGCATAGAAGCAACATCATTCCTGTAAAGCCAAACAGATACCTCCCTTTTCCGCAGTTAAAAGATCTAGCCCTCTCCTGTTCTGAAGTACTACCCCTGCCAGGGAGTCTAGCTGGTCCTGTAAATCTCAGAAACTACTGGATAATGATTGTACATCTCCAATTCCCATCACCAAGAGTTTTTCCAGTCCTTTCTGGAAACAGTTGTGCGGTGGTGGTGGAATCAGGCAGGGCAGAATATGTGGCAGCAGCTTCATCTCTCAGGGACTCCAATGGAATGTCACACCTCCTGCTGGATTGCCTGCAAATTTCTGCACAAACTGGTTAAAGAAGCTTACCCTAAGGCCTGACTTCGGTGAATTCTCCCAATGATTCCCTGGTCCCTTTATCTAAAGGGGATTGATGGCCGGGGATTCAGCTTCTGTAACTTCTTCAAGCTGACTCAGGGGCGTTGTCTCTGTACTTGACCAGGGACCTTAAAAAGTTTAGCCTATTTTACCAAGGGGTTGCCAGGATTAGCTACCAGGAACAATGATTTGCTCTGAACTAGAGATCATATTCAACATTTAACAACTGCACAAACCTTCTTTGGCTACAATAGTTTAGCTTACTTAGCACCCATTTGCAAAGGCATTTTCTTGATTGTCTGGGGAACTTAATCCCTGCGACTCTAACCATGCTTCAGTTGCCAGATCTAAACAGATAATAGGGACACAAGCCCCAGATCCACAAACTTTCCTGAATTTGTGGCTGGTGTCAAATCAAATTTCACTTAGTCAGAACTTTAAACTACTACTATCACAGATGATTGACAAGTTCCTGCCCAGTTATGAAAGGCACGGGCATTAGTAAGGCATGCTTACAAACTATTCTATGACCTCCGGACTCTGATTAATATTGAATGGCTAAGCACAAGTGACTCTAGGATCTGACACCATCTCTGCCATCCAAGCTGTGGCTTACTTGCTTCCTTCCCAATAGTGTCTCTTCACACCCGGATAAACATCCCGTTGGCACTTCACTCTGTTGGTTGCTGGACTTGAACTCAGGGTCTGGGTGCTGTCCCTCAACTCTCCAGCTCAAGGCCAGCACTCTGCCACTTTGAGCTCCAAAGCAACTCTGCCTCAGCATTCTGCTGGCAGATTAGACACCACAGTCTCACAGGGATCTTGCTTTGCCCGGGCTGGCTGGAAACTGCAGCTTTCAGATCAATGAGTCCTACAAAAGGCCACGTTACTCCAATTAGAAGCAACAAGGTGGTCAACTCAGAAATAGTCTCTAAGCATGATCTTACCTGGAACCTGGTAAGAGCCAAAGTTACATCTGAATGAGGATCTGCTGTCTTTCTCCATGGGCCTGCTGGAGATTGCTTTAAAGTAACTTACAAGAGTAAGCTGAAATAGCAATTAAGCAACCATTTTGGTAGTCCTAATTTTCCTTTTTTCTCTTTCTTGAAACAAACATTTAGGACAACTTCACTTTCAAACTTTGTTCAGAAACCCATTTCTAATGTTCTTTAAAACTTTTACAGATATTTGCTTAAACATTTAACTCTTTAGTCTTTATTTGCATTTGAAAAACCTTCAAGGACTCAAGGAACTTCCTTTTGTCTCCAGGCCCCCTAGGGCTCAAGGCTCTCCCCTTGCCTTAGAAGAGGCTTTTTGTTTTTTCCTGCAGTTTAGATTACTGCCTAGAACTCCTACAACAGTTTAAACTCAAATAACACTTTTTCCCTAATGCAAGAACTACGGACATCAGTGCACCAAAAGTCTTAAGTCTGGACTTAGTTTCCTTCCCTTTTTTTTTTAAATACACCCAATTGCATGGAGATAAATCTTTAAACATTCCTTTAAAATACTAATCATATTATCCACATTTTACCATCAGATTTCTAGTGTCAGTTTGCAAAGAAAAAAGATGAAGATGATCCTAAGTTTTCTGTCCTTTCTCTTGGCATTTGATTACCTAAACAGTTTTAAAAGACAGGCAAAGTTTCTGAGATTGATAAACAATTTACAGTTAAATCTCTAATACATGTCTCCAAGCTTTAACTTAAGGAAATAAATTTCAAAGTCCTTAATTTTTTCTGTGCTAAACAGGATACAATGTTTACAATGTAAACAGCTCTATGCATTACAATATCAAATTTTTAAAATGCAGATTTTAGGATCTTTAGAAAAATACTTTTTCCAGTTTCTCTTTAAAACAATGCACCTTTGAGACATAGGAAACATTTAAACCTAATACTTTTCCTGAAGTTTAAACTTAGATCTACCCAATTGCTTTTGTGTTTCAAGTATGAACTCATCCATTTTATACAGCATGCTGAGAATTTAACCTTGAATATGCTCACTCACTCATTCACACACATTCATACTCAAAGATCTTAAAGCGCGCAAAATTAATATCGGCCGTTCGTTTTCCGGAAGTTTGTGTCAAGAGAGCTTTTCCAATTTTACTCTTGCAGGTAAGAACCAGGTTCAAAACAAAACTTTTTGCAAGGCAACTTAGCTGGAATTTATTTTTCCAGGGCTTGTTACAACTGCAGACACGCGGGGGCGGCCATACCAGGCCCAGAAATGGTCAAATAAATAACAAAGACATATACACACATAAAAATCACAAGGATCCATATTTAGAACTGGTACCAATTTTAAAGACAAAACTGGACAAGGAAAAATATGTAACACGAACAAGACAGAGAAGCAGAGACTTTTAAGTAACTCCTAAACTTTTGATGGCATGCCTGGCCTTAAACTACCAGAGTGACAGAAAGAGATTTCCATCCCCTGGTAGCTGGCAGACGGAGGCCATCCTAATCTACCTACAAAAGCCTCTGAAACAAAATCAGACATTGACATATAACAAGAAAATTGGACTCAATCAGATACACTTAACACAGAAACATGAGCTCAGATGAATGTTTTCACCAAACAGCTGTTTTTAGATTTAGACATGTCTTGCCGGTGGGACTCTCAGGCACCCTGTTATCCACAAGAAACTCAGAAGGGGGGTCAAGGCGTCCCTTGACCACCCAGGCCTTAGAGACCTTGCTGCGTCCAGCCTTCTTTTCTCTCTGTTTTAGGACCACAGTGCACTTTCTTAAAAACAAAACAAAACACAGACATACAGGGGGTCGGCCAATTTCTACTTACCTCCAGAGGCCTTTGCTTTTCACCTGGGCATCTTTTACAAAAAAAGGTTGTTAAAGGAAAACCACTGTTTCTAGAAAAAGGCAATCTTTTATCTCAATAGCATAAATATACAAATTATTAGGAATTGGTGAAAGACTTGAGAGCCTTGGTTGGGTAGTTCCCATTAACATATTTAATGTGGGGAGATTATGAAGAAACCTGTATTTGAAACTTGTATTTGCCTGATCCTTATTAATTTTAGTAGCCCCAATTGTTTTTCCCGTCTATGCGATTAGACTGTGGCCCCTAGAATTGGGGGAGCAGTTCCATGTCAATTTTTCATAACTAATGCAGTCATCATAGAATGTCACAACATCCATATCTTGTCTCTCCCTAGAGATTATAGGAGCAGCGGCTGAATGGCTCTGGCCAGAACAGGGGGCATGCCAATTGCTAAGATGCTGCTAGGCCAGCTACACACAGGAGCTGGGCCTGCAGCAGTTTCTAGGCCGGAGGCCTTTGCTTTTCTTTTCCAAGCCCTTGGCCGGGAAGAATTCCTTGACTAAGCATTTGCTGTGTTACAATCTCATTTGGCCTGCACATAAAAAGCTTCATTTGAGAGAGAATAGCCCTCCCCCATAAGTTAACTGGGATATTTGGAACTACATAGGGCTGAACTGTGCCTTTACTTCCTTCTTGATCCTCCCATGTTAAAACTTTTGAGCTCTGGAGAGGGTTGGAAGACTGGCCGATTCCTTTTAAATGTGCTAATGAGGGGGTAATAAAGCCAATTGAGCGATTCTCTGTCCCGGATAAATAGAGACAGGGCCGTCCTGTGCAGAGGCCATGATTTTTATCTCACCTGTGTAATCATTATCAATTATGCCAGGTGAAATATTAAGTCCCTGAATAACTGAGCTGCCTCTTCCAAAATAAGGCCAAATACATTTGGCGGCAGGGGCCCAAATACTCTGGTGCATAGGAGCTGGGTTCCCACCTCAGGGGTTAATATGTATGGGTGGAGGAACAGAGGTCAAGCCCTGCGCTCCCTGGGGTGGCCCGTATGAGGGATGAGACACTGCAGGGGCCACCTGCTGTAGGGGAACAAATCTGACTGCCCCAGAAGTTTGTTGACTGGGGTCCTGAGGCTGGCCCTTCCTGTAGTTTCCCGCCGGCCCAGAAGTTAAAGGTTTTCCTTGAATATCTGTCTTGGAGTGGCACTCGGAAACCCAATGTCTGCCCTTTTTACATCGTGGACAAAAGGGCAGAATTTGTCCCTGCTGTGGGGAGTTCCCTGGAGCTGAGTTAATAGTTTTGGGCTGGGGACACTCCCGAGCAAAATGTCCAGCCTGGCGACAGTTAGAGCACAGGCGCTTTTTTTCTGGGTGTAACTCTTTGAGCGCCGCTCCGATAGCTAGGCCAATATTGCGGGAGGTGGGGTCTACATCCGAGCAGATTTTTATATAGTCAGAGAGAGTCTTAAGACGCCCATGAGGCCGTAACGCGGCTTGGCAGGCGGAGTTGGCGTTTTCATAAGCCAGGTGTTTAATAAAATCACTCTCAGTTTCATCCCTACCAGAAATACGTTCAGCGGCTTCAGTAAGCCTCCCCACAAACTCATTATAGGGCTCTTGTGGTCCCTGACGAATTTTAGCAATGGAGGAAAAAATAGAACCAGGGGAAGGTATTGCTTTCCAGGCCTGCAGCGTGGCGAGTCGGACTTGTGCTAACAACCCAGGAGGAAACCTGGCTTGCCGCTCATTGGTGTTATAGGGAGCCTGTCCTAATAATTTCTTGAGTGTCCATTTAGCCGTTCCAGGCTCAAGGATGTTACTATTTTCTTGTTCCCGACACCTCTCTGTATAATCAGCTTTCCAGGAGAGATATTGACCTTGGCTAAGAACTGCTTTTGCCAGGGTCTCCCAATCGTAAATAGTGAGGTATTGTGAACACAAGCTCTCCAGCAAAGACAGAGTAAAAGGGGCAGTCGGCCCATAGGAAGAAACAGCATTCTTTAATTCTTTAATTTGTTTAAATTTGAAAGGCTGATAATTATTTGGGGCTCTGAGGGTTAACCGGGGACCTCTTCCTCCCTCTTCTTCTGACTCCTCTTCACTCTGATTATCAGAATGCTCTATTTGATCTCCTTGAGGGGAGTCATTTCCTGACTCCCCTTCACTCCAGGATTTCTGCCTCCTTGTTTTGGTTGTCACCACCCTGGGGTAATTTTAATCTGAGAGGCAGTGACTGGAAAGACAAGTAAGGGAGGGGCCTGCTGTTTTACCTGAGACTTGTGTGGATTCTTTAAGGGTCTAACATTTAACTCGGAGGAGATGACCAAATCAAGCTGACACATGGCCTGCAATAAGTTAGCCTGCTGTGAGTTTGCGGAGGGAGGAGGAGTCAGAGTCTCCTCGCAGAATATCATTGAGGGGCCAAAAGGTATTATTGGGCAATTTTCAATAAGGCCTGAGCCATTGAATATCTAAGGGTATGGAGGCAGTCAATAAGACATTGACTTTATCAGGAGCTATTTGCCAGCCAAGGTTAAGAAAGGCCTTAGAAAGTAGATCTGGCCTGTCCTGAGCCTCCAACAAAATATCATCAGGGTGTAGTGGAATTGTAAAAAAGCAATCTTTAAGATCAATGATCATTTTATCCACATAAAAACAATTCCTTGTCAAACACATTTGGTAAAGGCTATTTACAGTGTACATGGCCAAGCATGCACTATTTATAGTTTCAAGCAGAAAATGTTCCTTATTTGACCACAATTGCAATAATTACATGAAAATTCTTATAAAAACATGAATCTTCTTAATGATTTAAACAGTCTCCAACTCTTTGCCATATAACCTCATTAATCGTTCCCTCTTTGGGGAACCAAGGACATAATTCTTCGAAAAATGCCTTTGAATCTTTCTTTCTAACCCAAGTTCCTTGTGTTTTGAGTGAAGCCTTTAAGCCTTGAACAAACAACTCTTGCTTACTAAGTTTCTGTCCCAATTCGTCGAATTTCTCCTACCTTGGCAGTGGACGCAGGCGGGTACTCCTCGTCCTCTGAATTTGGGGTGGCTAAGACTGCGCAGTCCTTCTTAGGTGGCGACGGCTTTAGGCGCTGTTCCCGTGCCTCGAGCCCCACGTTGGGCGCCAATCTGCCCTGGCCCGCGGGGTTCAGTCAACTGAGACCCGAGAGGGAACCATACCTAAATGAGTGGGACAGACAAACACAAAGAATGAGACCAAGACAGTGCTCTGATCAAGGTCTGTTTATTGAAAGTCAGAGGGGGTTTATATAGGGCTCTAAAGCAGGGGCTAGCGCAGCAGAATTTTTACTTTGCAAGATTCATTATAGGCAAGAAAAGGAGGTTTGGGAAGACAGGAGATGGAGCAAGTGACCTGTGAGATAACACTTAGCGTAAATCAGAATAGTCTCTAAACTAACTGTCAAGATATCAGTCCAGATGCTTCTTGACACAGAGCAGAGTGACTTATAAATTATGATAGCAGTCAGGATGTCTCCTGGTACGGAGTAAAGCAATCGGTAAATAAAGATAGCACAATTAAGCGGCCTAAAAATTTTTACTAAGCTATCATATAAAAAGTTTTAGACAGCAAGTTAAGAGAACCTGAGGCAGTCTCCAACACTAACCCTTAACCTTACCCTCTCCCTCACCCTAACATTAACCCTAACCCTAACGCTAACCCTAACCCTACCTTAACCCTAACCCTTACCCTTACCCTAACCCTAACCCTAACCCTAAACCTAACGGTAACATTTACACTAACCCTAACCGTCACCCTAACCCTAACCCTTACCCTTACCCTAAATCTAACCCTCACCTTAACCATAACCCTAACCCTAACCCTAACCCTTAAACTAACCCAAACCCTAAACGCAACGCAAACCCTAACCCTATCCCTAACCCTAAGTCTTATCCTTACCATAACCCTAACCCTAAACCTAACCCGAACCATAACCCCTAACCCTAACCATAACCCTAACCCTAACCCTAACCATTACCCTTACCCTAACCCTAAACTTACTACTAACCCTAACCCTAACCCTAAACCTTACCCTAACCCTAACCCTAATCCTTACCCTAACCCTAACCGTAACCCTAACTGTTACCCTTTCCTAACCCTAACCCTAACCCAAAACCTTATCCTTACCCTAACCGTAAACCTAAACCTAACCCTAAACCTAACCCTAACCCTAAACCCAACCCTATCCCTTACCCTTACCGTAACCAAAACCCTAAACCTAACGCGAACACTAATCCTAACACTTACCCAAACCCTAAACCTAACCCTAACCCTAAGCCTTACCCTTACCCTAACCCTAACCCTAATCCTTAACCTAACCCTAACCCTAACCCTAAACCTAACGGTAACAATTACCCTAACCCTAACAATCACCCTAACCCTAACCTTTACCCTTACCCTAAATCTAACCCTCACCTTAACCATAAACCTAACCCTAACCCTAACCCTTAATCTAACACTAACCCTAAACGTAACCCAAAACCTAACCATATCCCTAACCCTAAGTCTTATCCTTACCATAACCCTAACCCTAAACCTAACCCTAACCATAACCCCTAACCCTAACCATAACCCTAACCCTAACCCTAACCATTACCCTTACCCTAACCCTAAACTTACTACTAACCATAACCCTAACCCTAAACCTTACCCAAACACTAACCCTAACCATAATCCTTACCCTAACCCTAACCGTAACCCTAACTGTTACCCTCTCCTAACCCTAACCCTAATCCAAACCCTTACCCTTACCCTAACCGTAAACCTAAACCTAACCCTAAACCTAACCTTAACCCTAACCCCAACCCTAACCCTTACCCTTACCGTAACCAAAACCCTAAACCTAAACCGAACCCTAACCCTAACACTTACCCAAACCCTAACCCTACCCTAAGCCTTACCATTACCCTAACCCTAACCCTAACCCTTAACCTAACCCTAATCCTAACCCTTACAATAACCCTAACCCTAAACTTAACCCTAACCCTAACCCTAACCCTAACACCTAACCCTAACCCTAACACTAACCCCTACCCTAGCCTAACCCTAACCCTAACCCTAACCCTAACTCTTAACCATACCCTACCCTAACCCTAACCCTTACCCTTACCCGAACCCTAACTCTAACCTAAACCCCACCCTAACCCTAACCATAACCCTAAAACTTACCCTTACCCTAACTCTAACCCTAACCCTAACCCTTATCCAACCCTAACCCTAACCCTAACCCTAACCCTTACCCTAACCATAACACTATCCCTAAACCCTAACCCTAACACTTACCCTAACCCTAACCCTAACCCTAAACTTTCCCTAACCCCTACCCTAACCCTAACCCTAACCCTAACCCTTACCCTAACCCTAACCCTAACCATAACCCTTACCCTAACCCTAACCCTAATCCTAACCCTAACTTTTACCCTTACCCGAACCCTAACCCTAATCCTAAAACTAACCCTAACCCTAACCCTAACCCTTACCCCAACCCTAACACTAATCCTAACCCTAACGCGTACCCTTACCCTAAATATAACCCTAATCCTAAAACTAAACCTAAACCTAAACTTAACCCTAACCCTAACCCTTACCCTAACCCTAACCCTAACCCTAAACCTAAACCTAACCCTAACCTTAACCCTAACCCTTACCATTACCCTAACACTAACCCTAACCCTTACGCTAACCCTAACCGTAACCCTAACCCTAACCCTTAACCTTATCCTAACCCTAACCCTAACCCTTCCCCTAACCCTAACTCCAACCCTAAACCTTACCCTTACTCTAATCCTAAACATAAACCTAAACCTAAACCTAACACTAACCCTAACCCTTACCCTTCCCCTAACACTAACACGAACCCTACACCCCACCCTAACCTGAAACCTTACCCTTACACTAAACCTACCGCTACCCCTAACCCAAACCCTAAGCCTAACCCTTTCCTTACTGTAACCAAAACCCTAAACCTAACGCGAACCCTAACCCTAACACTTACCCAAACCCTAACCCTAACCTTAAGCCTTCCGTTACCCAAACCCTAATCCTAATCCTTACCCTAACCCTAACCCTAACCCTAACCCTTACCCTTTCCCTAACCCTAACCCTAACCCTAACCCAAAACCTAACCCTAACCCTAACCCTAACAGCTAACCCTAACCCTAACCCTAACCCTTACCCTTACCCTAACCCTAACCCTAACCCTTACCCCAACCCTAACCCTAACCCTAAACCTAAGCCTAACCCTAACCATAAAACTTATCCTTACACTAACTCTAAACCTAAACCTAACCCTAACCCTAACCCTTACCCTAACCCTAAAACTAATCCTAATCCTAATTCTTACCCTAACCCTAACCCCAACCCTAAAACTAACCGTAACACTAAACTTAACCCTAAACCTAACCCTAACCCTTACCCTAACCCTAACACTAATCCTAACCCTAACCCTTACACTTACCCTAACGCTAACCCTAATTTAAAACTAACCCTAAACCTAAACTTAACCCTAACCCTTACCCTTACCCCAACCCTAGCCCGAACCCTAAACCTAAGCCTAACCCTAACCCTAAACCTTACCCTTTCCCTAACCCTAAACCTAACCCTAACTCTAATCCTAACCCTAACCCTTACCCTAACCCTAACCCTAACCCTAAACCTTGCCCTAACGCTAACCCTAACCCTAACCCTAACCCCAACCCTAACCCTTAACCTAACCCTAAACCTTACCGTAACCCTAAACCTGACCTTTACCATAACCCTAAACATAACCCTAATCCTAACCCTAACCCTAACCTTAAACCTAACCTTAACCCTAACGCTTACCCTTACCCTAACCCTAACCCTAAACCTAACACTAACCCTAGCCCTAACCTTAACCCTAAGCTCAACCCTAACCCTAACAATTGCCCTTACCTAAACCTAACCCTAAATCGAACACTAACCCTAACCATAACACTAACCCCTAACCCTAACCCTTACCCTTATTCTAACCCTTACCCTAACACTTACCCTTACCCTATCCACTAACCTAACCCTAACCCTAACCCTAACCCTTACCCTAACCCTAACCCTAAACCTTACCCTTACCCTAACCCTAACCCTAACCCTAAACCTAACCCTAACCCTTAACCTTACCCTAACCGTAACCCTAACCCTAAACCTAAACCTAAACCTTACCCTTAACCTAAACCTAACCCTAACCCTTACTCTAAACCTAACCCTAATCCTAACCCTAACCCTGACCCTTACCTTAAGCCTAACCCTAAACCTAACCCTTACCCTTACCCTAACGCTAACCCTAACCCTAACCCTAACCCTCACCCTTACCCTAACAGTACCCCTAAACCTAACCCTAACCCTAACCCTAACACTTACCCTAACCCTAACCCTAATCCTAACCCTAACCCTAAGCCTAACCCTAACCTTAAAAATAACCCTAACTCTAACACTTACCCATACCCTAACCCTAACCCTAAACCTAACCCTAACCCTTAACCTTACCCTCACCCTCACCCTAACATTAACCCTAACCCTAACGCTAACCCTAACCCTACCTTAACCCTAACCCTTACCCTTACCCTAACCCTAACCCTAACCCTAAACCTAACGATAACATTTACACTAACCCTAACCCTCACCCTAACCCTAACCCTTACCCTTACCCTAAATCTATCACTCACCTTAACCATAACCCTAACCCTAACCCTAATCCTTAAACTAACCCAAACCCTAAACCTAACCCGAACCATAACCCCTAACCCTAACCGTAACCCTAACGCTAACCCTAACCATTACCCTTACCCTAACCCTAACCTTACTACTAACCCTAACCCTAACCCTAAACCTTACCCTAACCCTAACCCTAATCCTTACCCTAACCCTAACCGTAACTCTAACTGTTACCCTTTCCTAACCCTAACCCTAAACCAAAACCTTATCCTTACCCTAACTGTAAACCTAAACCTAACCCTAAACCTAACCGTAACCCTAACCCCAACCCTAACCCTTACACTTACCGTAACCAAAACCCTAAACCATACGCGAACACTAACCCTAACACTTACCCAAACCCTAACCCTAACCCTAACCCTAAGCCTTACCCTTACCCTAACCCTAACCCTAATCCTTAACCTAACCCTAACCCTAACACGAACCCTAAACCTAACGGTAACAATTACCCTAACCCTAACCCTCACCCTAACCCTACCCTTTACCCTTACCCTAAATCTAACCCTCACCTTAACCATAACCCTAACCCTAACCCTAACCCTTACCCTAACACTAACACTAAACCTAACCCAAAACCTAACCATATCCCTAACCCTAAGTCTTATCCTTACCATAACCCTAACCCTAAACCTAACCCTAAACATAACCCCTAACCCTAACCATAACCCTAACCCTAACCCTAACCATTACCCTTACCCTAACCATAAACTTACTACTAACCCTAACCCTAACCCTAAACCTTACCCAAACACTAACCCTAACCATAATCCTTACCCTAACCCTAACCGTAACCCTAACTGTTACCCTCTCCTAACCCTAACCCTAACCCAAACCCTTACCCATACCCTAACCGTAAACCTAAACCTAAACCTAAACCTAACCCTAACCCTAACCCCAACCCTAACCCTTACCATTACCGTAACCAAAACCCTAAACCTAAAGCGAACCCTAACCCTAACACTTACCCAAACCCTAACCCTACCCTAAGCCTTACCCTTACCCTAACCCTAACCCTAATCCTTAACCTAACCCTAACCCTAACCCTTACACTAACCCTAACCCTAAACCTAACCATAACCCTAACCCTAACCCTAACACCTAACCCTAACCCTAACCCTAACCCCTACCCTAGCCTAACCCTAACCCTAACCCTAACCCTAAAACTTACCCTTACCCTAACTCTAACCCTAACCCTAACCCTTATCCAACCCTAACCCTAACCCTAACCCTAACCCTTACCCTAACCATAACACTAACCCTAACCCCTAACCCTAACCCTTACCCTAACACTCACCCTAACCCTAAACTTTCCCTAACCCCTACCCTAACCCTAACCCTAACCCTAACCCTTACCCTAACCCTAACCCTAACCCTAACCCTTACCCTTACGCTAACCCTAAACCTAACCATAACCCCAACGCTAAATCTAACCCTATTACCCTAACCCTAAACCTTACCCTAACCCTAACCCTAACCCTTACCCTAACCCTAACCCTAACCCTAACCCTTACCCTAACCCTAACCCTAATCCTAACCCTAACTTTTACCCTTACCCTAACCCTAACCCTAACCCTAAAACTAACCCTAACCCTAACTCTAACCCTAACCGTTACCCCACCCCTAACACTAATCCTAACCCTAACGGGTACCCTTACCCTAAATATAACCCTAATCCTAAAACTAAACCTAAACCTAACCTTAACCCTAACCCTAACCCTTACCCTAACCCTAACCCTAAACCTAAACCTAACCCTAACCTTAACCCTAACCCTTACCATTACCCTAACACTAACCCTAACCCTTACGCTAACCCTAATCGTAACCCTAACCCTAACCCTTAACCTTATCCTAACCCTAACCCTAACCCTTCCCCCTAACCCTAACTCCAACCCTAAACCTTACCCTTACTCTAATCCTAAACATAAACCTAAACCTAAACCTAACACTAACCCTAACCCTTACCCTTCCCCTAACACTAACACGAACCCTACACCCAACCCTAACCTGAAACCTTACCCTTACACTAAACCTACCCCTAACCCTAACCCAAACCCTAAGCCTATCCCTTACCCTTACCGTAACCAAAACCCTAAACCTAACGCGAACCCTAACCCTAACACTTACCCAAAACCTAACCCTAACCTTAAGCCTTCCGTTACCCAAACCCTAACCCTAATCCTTACCCTAACGCTAACCCTAACCCTAACCCCTACCCTTTCCCTAACCCTAACCCTAAACCTAACCCTAAACCTAACCCTAACCCTAACCCTAACACTTAACCCTAACCCTAACCCTAACCCTTACCCTTACCCTAACCCTAACCCTTAGCCCAACCCTAACCCTAACCCTAAAACTAAGCCTAACCCTAACCCTAACCCTTACCCTTACCTTAAGCCTAACCCTAACCCAAACCCTTACCCTTACCCTAACGCTAACCCTAACCCTAACCCTAACCCTAAACTTAATCCTAACCCTAACCGTAACCCTAAACCTAACCGTAACCCTAATGCTAACCCTAACCCTAAACCTTAAGCTAACCCTAACCCTAAACCTAACCCTTACACTTACCCTCACCCTAACACTAACCCTAACCTTAAACCCAACCCTAAACCTAACCCTAACCCTAAACCTAAGCCTAAACCTAACCCTAACCCTAAACCTAAACCTAATCCTAAACCTTACGCTTACCCTAATTCTAACCCTAACCCTAAACCTAAACCTAACCTTAACCCTAACCCTTAGACTTACCGTAACACTAACCCTAACCCTAAATCTAACCCTAACCCTTACCCTTAACCCTAACCCTAAACTTACCCTAACCCCTACCCTAACCCAAACCCTAACCCTAACTCTTACCCTAACCCTAACCCTAACCCTAACCCTTACCCTAATCCTAACCCTAACCCTAACCCTTACCCTAACCCTAACCCTAATCCTAACCCTAACTCTTACCCCTACCCTAACCCTAACCCTAACCCTAAAACTAACCCTAACACTAAGCTTAACCCTAAACCTAACCCTAACCCTTACCCTAACAGTAACACTAATCCTAACCCTAACCCTTACACTTACCCTAACCCTAACGCTAATTTAAAACTAACCCTAACCCTAAACTTAACCCTAACCCTTACCCTTACCCCAACCCTAACCCGAACCCTAAACCAAAGCCTAACCCTAATCCAAACCCTTACCCTTTCCCTAACCCTAACCCTAAACTTAACCCTTACCATAACCGTAAACCTAACTCTAAATCTAACCCTAACCCTAACCCTTATCCTAACCCTAACCCTAATGCTTACCCTTACCCTAACCCTAACCCTAAACCTAACACTAACCCAAAATCTAATCCTAAACCTAAGCTCAACCCTAACCCTAACAATTGGCTTACCCTATCTCTAACCCTAAACCTAACCCTAACCCTAACACTAACACTAACCCCTAACCCTAACCCTAACCCTTACCCTTATTCTAACCCTAACCCTAACACTTACCCTTACCCTATCCCCTAACCTAACCCTAACCCTAACCCTAACCCTTACCCTAACACTAACCCCAAAACTTACCCTTACGATAACCCTAAACCTAACCCTAAAACTAACCCTAACCCTTAACCTTACCCTAACCCTAACCCTAACCCTAACCCTAAACCTAAACCTTACCCTTACCCTAAACCTAACCCAAACCCTTACTCTAAACCTAACCCTAATCCTAACCCTAACACTTACCCTTACCTTAAGCCTAACCCTAAACCTAACCCTTACCCTAACCCTAAACCTAACCCTAACCCTAACACTAACCCTAAACCTAACCCTAACCCTTACCCTTACCCTAACCCTAACCCTAAACCTAACCCTAACCCTAACCCTAACCCTTACCCTAAACCTAACCCTAATCCTAACCCTAACCCTTACCCTTACCCTAATCCTAACCCTAACCCTAAACCTAACCCTAACTTTCACCCTAACCCTAACTCTAACCCTTACCCTTACCCCAACCCTAACCCTAAACCTAACTCTTAACCTTACCCTCACCCTCACCCTAACCTTAACCCTAACCCTAACGCTAACCCTAACCCTACCTTAAACCTAACCCTTACAATTACCCTAACCCTAACAGTAACCCTAAACCTAACCCTAACCCTAAACCTAACGGTAACAATTACCCTAACCCTACCCCTCACCCTAAACCTAACCTTTACCCTTACCCTAAATCTAACCCTCACCATAACCATAACCCTAACCCTAACCCTAACCCTTAACCTAACCCTAACCCTAAACGTAACCCAAAACCTAACCATATCCCTAACCCTAAGTCTTATCCTTACCATAACCCTAACCCTAAACCTAACCCTAACCATAACCCCTAACCCTAACCATAACCCTTACCCTAACCCTAACCATTACCCTTACCCTAACCCTAAACTTACTACTAACCCTAACCCTAACCCTAAAACTTACCCTAACACTAACCCTAACCCTAATCCTTACCCTAACCCTAACCGTAACCCTAACTGTTACCCTCTCCTAACCCTAACCCTAACACTAACCCTTACCCTTACGCTAACCCTAAACCTAACCTTAACCCCAACGCTAAATCTAACCCTATTACCCTAACCCAAACACTAACCCAAACCCTAAAATTTAACCTTACCCTAACTCTAACCCTAACCCTAACCCTTACACTAACCCTAACCCTAACCCTTACTCTAACCCTAATCCTAACCCTTTTACCCTTACCCTAACCCTAACCCTAACCCTAAAACTAACCCTAACCCTAACCCTAACCCGTACCCTTACCCCAACCCTAACACTAATCCTAACCCTAACCCGTACCCTTACCCTAAATATAACCCTAATCCTAAAACTAAACCTAAACCTAACCTTAACCCTAACCCTTACCCTTACCCTAACAATAACCCTAAACCTAAACCTAACCCTAACCTTAACCCTAACCCTTACCATTACCCTAACACTAACCCTAACCCTTACGCTAACCCTAACCGTAAACCTAACCCTAACCCTTAACCTTATCCTAACCCTAACCCTAACCCTAACCCTGACACTTACCCTTAACCTAAACCTGACCCTAACCATAACCCTAACCCTTACCCGAACCCTAACTCTAACCCTAACCCTTAGCCTTACTCTAATCCTAAACATAACCCTAACCCTAACCCTAACCCTTACCCTTACCCTAACCCTAACACTAACCCTACACCCAATCCTAACCCAAAACCTTACCCTTACACTAAACCTAACTCTAACCCTTACCCTAACCATAACCCTAACACTAACCCTAACCCGTAACCTTACCTTAACCCTAACCCTAAATCTAACCCTAACCCTAACCTAACCTTAACCCTTACCTAACCCTAACCCTAACCCTTACCCTAACCCTATCCCTAACCCTAAACTTAACCCTAACCCTAACCCTAAACCTAACCCTAACCCTAACCCTAACCCCGAACCCTAACCCTAACCCTAACCATAACCCTTACCCTTATCCTAACACTAATCCTAACCCTAAGCCTATCCCTAACATTTACCCTTACCCTAACCCTAAACCTAACCCTAACCCTAACCCTTACCCTAACCCTAACCCTAACACTAACCCTAACCCTAACCCTAACCCTAAACTTAACCCTAACCCTAACAATAACCCTAACCCTAACCCTAATCCTAACCGTAAACTTAACGCCAAAGCTAAACCTAACCCTAACCCTTACCCTAACCCTTACCCTAACCCTAAACATAAAACTTATCCTTACCCTAACTCGAACCATAACCCTAACCCTAACCCTAACCCTTACTCTAACCCTAACCCTAATCCTAACCTTAATTCTTACCCTTACCCTAACCCTAACCCTAACCCTAAAAATAACCCTAACACTAACCTTAACCCTAAACCTAACCCTAACCCTTACTCTAAACCACTCTAAGCCTAACCCTTACCATTACCTTAAGCCTAACCCTATCCCAAACCCTTACCCTTACCCTAACGCTAAACTTAACCCTAAACCAAGCACTAACCCTAACCTTAATCCTAACCCTAACCATAACCCTAAACCTAACCGTAACCCTAACCCTAACCCTAACCCTAACCCTTACCCTAACCCTAACCATAACCCTAACCCTTACCCTTACCATCACCCTAATACTAACCCAACCTTAACCCCAAGCCTAAACCTAAACCTAACCCTAACCATAACCCTAACACTAATCCTAAACCTACCCTTACCCTAAACATAACCTTAATCCTAAAACTAACTCTAACCCTAACCTTAAACCTAACACTTAGCCTTACCCTAACCCTAACCCTAAACCTAACCCTAATCTTAACCCTTACCCTTATTGTTACCCTAACCCTAACCCTAACACTTACACTTACCATAATCGTAACCCTAACCCTAAACCTAACCCTAACACTAACCCTAAATTTAACCCTAACCCTAACCCTAACAATTGCCCTTACCCTAACCCTAACCCGAACCCTAACCCTAAACCTAACACTAACCCTAACCCTAACCCTTAACCTTACCCTTACCCTAACCGTAACCCTCAACCTAACCCTAACCCTAACCCTAAACCCTAACCCTAACCTTTACCCTTATTCTAACCTTAACCCTAACACTTACCCTTACCCTATCCCCTACCCTAACCCTAATCCTAACCCTAACACTTACCCTAACACTAAACCTAAACCTTACCCTTACCCTAACCCTAAAGCTACCCCTAAACCTAACCCTAACACTTACCCTTACCCTAACCCTAAGCCTAACCCTAACCCTAAACCTAAACCTTACACTTACTCTAAACCTAACCCTAACCCTTACTCTAAACCACCCTAACCCTAACCCTTACCCTTACCTTAAGCCTAAACCTAACCCAAAACCTTACCCTTACCCTAACGCTAACCCTAACACTAACCCTAACCCTAACCTTAATCCTAAAACTAAGCGTAACCCTAAACCTAACCGTAACCCTAACCCTAACCCTAACCCTTACCCTAACCGTAACCCTAACCCTAACCCTTACCCTTACCCTCACCCTAACACTAACCCTAACCTTAACCCCAACCCTAAACCTAACCCTAAACCTAACCCTTACCCTTAACCTAACCCTAACCCTAAACCTAACCCTAACCCTAACCCTAACCCCAACCCTTACCCTTACCCTAATCCTAACCCTAAACGTAAACCTAAACCTAAACTTAATCCTAACCCTTAGACTTACCGTAACCCTAACCCTAACCCTAAACCTAACCCTAACCCTAACTTTAACCCTTACCCTTACCCTAACCCTAACCCTAACCCTAACCCTTACCCTTACCCTCACCCTCACCCTAACCTCAACACTAACCCTAACGCTAACCCTAACCCTACCTTAACCTTAACCCTTAACCTAACACTAACCCTAACCCTAACGCTAACACTAACCCTAACACTAACACTTAACATAACTCTAACCCTAAACCTAAACCTAACCCTAAACTTAACCCTAACCCTTACCATTACCATAACCCTAACCCTTACCCTATCCCTAACCTTAACCCTAACCCTAACCCTTACCCTTATCCTAACCCTAACACTAACCCTAACCCTACCCCTAAACCTTACCCTAACCCTAACCCTAACCATAACCCTAACCCTTCCCCTAACCCTAACTCCAACACTAAACCTTACCCTTACTCTAATCCTAAACATAAACCTAACACTAACCCTAACCCTTACAATTACCCTAACACTAAAACGAACCCTACACCCAACCCTAACCCTAACCTTACGCTTACACTAAACCTACCCCTACCCCTAACCCTAAACCTAACCCTTACCCTTACCGTAACCAAAACCTTAAACCTAACGCGAACCCTAACCCTAACACTTACCCAAACCCTAACCCTAACCTTAAGCCTTCCATTACTCAAACCCTAACCCTAATCCTTACCCTAACCCTAACCCTAACCCTAACCCTAACCCTTACCCTTTCCCTAACCCTAACCCTAACCCTAACCCTAAACCTAACCCTAACCATAACCCTAACACCTAACCCTAACCCAACCCTAACCCTTACCCTTACCCTAACCCTAACCCTTACCCCAACCCTAACCCTAACCCTAAACCTAAGCCTAACCCTAACGCTAACCCTAACCCTAACCTTAATCCTAACCCTAACCGTAACCCTAAACCTAACCGTAACCCTAAGGCTAACCCTAACCCTAACCCTAACCCTAACCCTTAACCTTACCCTCACCCTAACCCTAACCCTACCCTTTACCCCAACCCTAAACCTAACTCTAACCCTAACCCTAAACCTAACCCTTACCCTAACCCTAAACCTAATCCTAACCCTTACCCTTACCCTAATTCTAACCCTAACCCTAAACCTAACCCTAATCCTAACCCTAAACTTAACCCTAACCCTAACCCTAACACTTAACCTTACCCTCACCTTAAACCTAACCCTAACCTTTACCCTTTCCCTAACCCTAACCCTAACCCTAACCCTAAACCTAACCCTAACCATAACCCTAACACCTAACCCTAACCCTGACCCTAAACCTTACCCTTACCTTAACCCTAACACTAACTCTAATCCTAACCCTTACCCTAACCCAAACCCTAACCCTAACCCTAAAACTTACCCTCACCCTAAACCTAACCCTAACCCTAACCCTTATCCTAACCCCAACCCTGACCCTAACCATAACCCTTACCCTAACCCTAACACTAAACCTAACCCCTAACCCTTACCCTAACCCTAACACTAAACCTAACCCTAACTAACCCTAACCCTAACACCTAACCCAAACCCTAACCCTAACCCTTACCCTTACCCTAACCCTAACCATAACCATAACCTTAACCCTAACCTTAATCCCAACGCTAAATCTAACCCTATTACCCTAATCCTAACCCTAAACCTAACCCTTACCCTTAACCTAACCCTAACCCTAACCTAACCCTAACCCTTACCCTTACCCTAATCCTAACCCTAACCCTAAACCTTACCCTTAACCTAACCCTAACCCTAACCCTAACCCTAACCCTTACCCTTACCCTAATCCTAACCCTAACCCTAAACCTAAACCTAACCTTAATCCTAACCCTTATACTTACCGTAACCCTAACCCTAACCCTAAACCTAACCCTTACCCTAACTTTAACCCTTACCCTTACCCTAACCCTAACCCTAAACCTAACCCTAACCCTTACCCTTACCCTCACCCTCACCCTAACCTCAACACTAACCCTAACGCTAACCCTAACCCTACCTTAACCCTAACCCTTAACCTAACCCTAACCCTAACCCTAACGCTAACACTAACCCTAACACTAACACTTAACATATCTCTAACCCTAAACCTAAAACTAACCCTAACCTTAACCCTAACCCTTACCGTTACTCTAACCCTAACCATAACCCTTACCCTATCCCTAACCTTAACCCTAACCATAACCCTTACCCTTATCCTAACCCTAACCCTAACCCTACCCCTAAACCTTACCCTAACCCTAACCCTAACCATAACCCTAACCCTTTCCCTAACCCTAACTCCAACCCTAACCCTTACCCTTACTCTAACCCTAAACATAAATCTAACACTAACCCTACCCCTTACCCTTACCCTAACACTAACACGAAGCCTACACCCAACCCTAACCTGAAACCTTACCCTTACGCTAAACCTACCCCTAACCCTAACCCTAAACCTAACCCTAACCCTAACCCCATCCCTAACCCTTACCCTTACTGTAACCAAAACCCTAAACCTAACGCGAACACTAACCCTAACACTTACCCAAACCCTAACCCTAACCCTAAGCCTTACCCTTACCCTAACCCTAATCCTAATCCTTAACCTAACCCTAACCCTAAACCTAACGGTAACAATTACCCTAACCCTAACCCTCACCCTAACCCTAACCTTTACTCTTACCCTAAATCTAACCCTCACCTTAACCATAACCCTAACCCTAACCCTAACCCTTAACCTAACACTGACCCTAAACGTAACCCAAAACCTAACCATATCCCTACCCTAAGGCTTATCCTTACTATAACCCTAACCCTAAACCTAACCCTAACCATAACCCCTAACCCTACCCATAACCCTAACCATTACCCTTACCCTAACCCTAAACTTACTACTAACCCTAACCGTAACCCTAAACCTTACCCTAAAACTAACCCTAACCCTAATCCTCACCCTAACCCTAAGCGTAACCCTAACTGTTACCCTCTCCTAACCCTAACCCTAACCCAAACCCTTACCCTTACCCTAAACGTAAACCTAAACCTAACACTAAACCTAACCCTAACCTTAACCCCAACCCTAACCCTTACCCTTACCGTAACCAAATCCCTAAACCTAAAGCGAACCCTAACCCTAACACTTACCCAAACCCTAACCCTACCCTAAGCCTTACCCTTACCCTAACCCTAACCCTAATCCTTAACCTAATCCTAACCCTAACACTTACACTAAACCTAACCCTAAACCTAACCCTAACCCTAACCCTAACACCTAACCCTAACCCTAACCCTAACCCCTATCCTAGCCTAACCCTAACCCTAACCCTAACCCTAACCCTAACACTAAACCAAACCCTACCCTAACCCTAACCATTACCCTTACCCGAACCCTAAATCTAACCTTAACCCCACGCTAACCCTAACCCTAACCCTAACCCTAACCCTAACCCTTATCCAACCCTAACCCTAACCCTAACCCTTACCCTAACCGTAACACTAACCCTAACCCCTAACCCTAACCCTTACCTTAACCCTAACCCTAACCCTAAACTTTCCCTAACCCCTACCCTAAACCTAACCCTAACCCTAACCCTTACCCTAACCCTAACCCTAACCCTAACCCTTACCCTTACCCTAACCCTAACCCTAACCCTTACCCTTACCCTAACCCTAACCCTAATCCTAACCCTAACTTTTACCCTTACCCTAACCCTAACCCTAACCCTAAAACTAACCCTAACCCTAACCCTAACCCTAACCCTTACCCAAACCCTAACACTAATCCTAACCCTAACGCGTACCCTTACCCTAAATATAACCCTAATCCTAAAACTAAACCTAAACCTAACCTTAACCCTAAACCTTACCCTTACCCTTACCCTAAGCCTAACCCCAAACCTAAACCTAACCCTAACCTTAACCCTAACCCTTACCATTACCATAACACTAACCCTAACCCTTAGGCTAACCCTAACCGTAACCCTAACCCTAACCCTTAACCTTATCCTAACCCTAACCCTAACCCTAACCCTAACTCCAACCCTAACCCTTACCCTTACTCTAATCCTAAACATAAACCTAACACTAACCCTAAACCTTACCCTTCCCCTAACACTAACATGAACCCTAGACCCAACCCTAACCTGAAACCTTACCCTTACACTCAACCTACCCCTAACCCTAACCCAAACCCTAAGCCTAACCTTTACCCTTACCGTAACCAAAACCCTAAACCTAACGCGAACCCTAACCCTAACCCTAACCCTAACCCTAACCCTATTCCTTACCGTAACCCTAACCCTAACCCTAACCCTTACCCTTTCCCTAACCCTAACCCTAACCCTAAACCTAACCCTAACCCTAACACCTAACCCTAACCCTAAACCTAACCCTTACCCTTACCCTAACCCTAACCCTTACCCCAACCCTAACCCTAACCATAAACCTAAGCCTAACCCTAACCCTAACCCTTACCCTTACCTTAAGCCTAACCCTAACCCAAACCCAAACCCTTACCCTTACCCTAACGCTAACCCTAACCCTAACCCTAACCCTAACCCTAACCTTAATCCTAACATTAACATTAACCCTAAACCTAACCGTAACCCTAATGCTAACCCTAACCCTAACCCTTACCCTAACCCTAAACCTTACCCTAACCCTTACCTTACCCTCACCCTAACCCTAACCCTAACCTTAACCCCAACCCTCACCCTAACCCTAACAATAACCCGAACCCTTACCCTTACCCTAATTCTAACCCTAACCCTAAACCTAAACCTAACCTTAACCCTCACACTTAGACTTACCGTAACCCTAACCCTAACTCTAAACCTAACACTAACCCTAACACTAACCCTTACCCTTACCCTAACCCTAACCCTAAACCTAACCCTAACCCTTACCCTTATCCCTAACATTTACCCTAACCCTAACTCTAACCCTAAACTTACCCTAACCCCTACCCTAACCCTAAACCTAACCCTTACCCTAACCCTAACCCTAACCCTAACCTAACCATTACCCTAATCCTAACCCTAACCCTAACCCTTACCCTAACCCTAACCGTAATCCTAACCCTAATTCTTACCCTAACCCTAACCCTTACCCTAACCCTTACCTTACCCTCAACCTAACCCTTATCCCTAACCCTTACCCTAACCCTAACCCTAACCCTAAACTTACCCTAACCCCTACCCTAACCCTAAACCTAACCCTTACCCTAACCCTAACCCTAACCTAACCTAACCATTACCCTAATCCTAACGCTAACCCTAACCCTTACCCTAACCCTAACCCTAATCTTAACCCTAATTCTTAACCTTACCCTAACCCTAACCCTAAAACTAACCCTAACAATAACCATAACCCTAAACCTAACCCTAACCCTTACCCTAACATTAACACTAATCCTAACCGTAACCCTTACACTTATCCTATCCGTAACCCTAATTTAAAACTAACTCTAACCCTAAACTTATCCCTACCCCTTACCCTTACCCCAACCCTAACCCGAACCCTAAACCTAAGCCTAACCCTAACCCAAACCCTTACCCTTTCCCTAAACCTAACCCTAACCCTAACCCTTACCCTAACCGTAAACCTAACTGTAACTCTAACCCTAACCCTAACCCTTACCCTAACCCTAACCCTAACGCTTACACTTACCCTAACCCTAACACTAAACCTAACACTAACCCTAACCCTAATCCTAAACCTAAGCTCAACCCTAACCCTAACAATTGCTCTTACCCTAACTCTAACCCTAAACCTAACACTAACCCTAACTCTACCCCTAACCCTTACCCTTACCGTAACCGTAACCCTAAACCTAACCCTAACCCTAACCCTAACACTAACCCCTAACCCTAACGCTAACCCTTACCCTTATTCTCACCGTAACCCTAACACTTACCCTTACCCTATCCCCTAACCTAACCCTAACCCTAACCCTAACCCTTACCCTAACCCTAACCCTAAACCTAACACTAACCCTAACCCTAATCCTAACCCTAAGCTCAACCCTAACCCTAACAATTGCCCTTACCCTAACTCTAACCCTAAACCTAACACTAAACCTAACCCTACCCCTAACCCTTACCCTTACCGTAACCGTAACCCTAAACCTAACCCTAACCCTAACCCTAACCCTAACACTAACCCCTAACCCTAACCCTAACCCTTACCCTTATTCTAACCCTAACCCTAACACTTACCCTTATCCTATCCCCTAACCTAACCCTAACCCTAACCCTAACCCTTACCCCAACACTAAGCCCAAACCTTACCCTTACTCTAAACCTAAACCTAACCCTAAACCTAACCCTAACCCTTAACCTTACCCTAACCCTAACCCTAAACCTAACCCTAAACCTAAACCTTACCCTAACCCTAAACCTAACCCTAACCCTTACTCTAAACCTAACCCTAATCCTAACCCTAACCCTTACCGTTACCTTAAGCTAACCGTAAACCTAACCCTTACCCTTACCCTAACGCTAACCCTAAACCTAACCCTAACCCTTACCCTTACCCTAACGCTAACCCTAAACCTAACCCTAACCCTAAACCTAACCCTAACCCTTACCCTTACCATTACCCTAATCCTAACCCTAACCCTAAACCTAACCCTAACTTTCACCCTAACCCTAACTCTAACCCTTACCCTTACCCCAAACCTAACCCTAAACCTAACCCTAACCCTTAACCTTACCCTCACCCTCACCCTAAACTTAACCCTAACCCTAACGCTAACCCTAACCCTACCTTAAACCTAACCCTTACAATTACCCTAACCCTAACAGTAACCCTAACCCTAACCCTAAACCTAAACCTAACGGTAACAATTACCCTAACCCTAACCCTCACCCTAACCCTAACCTTTACCCTTACCCTAAATCTAACCCTCACCATAACCATAACCCTAACCCTAACCCTAACCCTTAACCTAACCCTAACCCTAAACGTAACCCAAAAACTAACCATATCCCTAACCCTAAGTCTTATCCTTACCATAAACCTAACCCTAATCCTAACCCTAACCATAACCACTAACCCTAACCCTAACCCTAACCCTAACCCTAACCATTACCCTTACCCTAACCCTAAACTTACTACTAACCCTAACCCTACCCTAAACCTTACCCTAACACTAACCCTAACCCGAATCCTTACCCTAACCCTAACCGTAACCCTAACTGTTACCCTCTCCTAACCCTAACCCTAACCCAAACCCTTACCCTTACCCTAACCGTAAACCTAAACCTAACCCTAAACCTAACCCAAACCCTAACCCCAACCCTAACCCTTACCCTTACCGTAACCAAAACCCTAAACCTAAAGCGAACCCTAACCCTAACCCTTACCCAAACCCTAACCCTAACAATAAGCCTTACCGATACCCTAACCCTAACCCTAATCCTTAACCTAACCCTAACCCTAACCCTAACCCTTACCCTTTCCTTACCCTAACCCTTACACAAACTCTAACCCTAAACCTAACCCTAACCCTAACCCTAACCCTAACACCTAACCCTAACCGTAACCCTAACCCCTACCCTAGCATAACCCTAAACCTAACCCTAACCCTAACACTTAACCAAAACCTACCCTAACCCTAACCCTTACCCTTACCGAACCCTAACTCTAACCTTAACCCCACGCTAACCCTAACCCTAACCCTAAAACTTACCCTTATCCTAACTCTAACCCTAACCCTAATCCTTATCCTAATCCTAACCCTAACCCTAACCCTAAGCCTTACCCTAACCCTAACACTAACCCTAACCCCTAACCCTAACCCTTACCCTAACCCTAACCCTAAACTTTCCCTAACCCCTACCCTAACCCTAACCCTAACCCTAAACCTTACCCTAACCCTAACCGTAACCCTTACCCTTACGCTAACCCTAAACCTAACCATAACCCCAACGCTAAATCTAACCCTATTACCCTAACCCTAACATTAACCCTAACCCTAAAACTTACCCTTACCTTAACTCTAACCCTAACCCTAACCCTAACCCTTACCCTAACCCTAACCCTAACCCTTACCCTAACCCTAACCCTAATCCTAACCCTAACTTTTACCCTTACCCTAACCCTAACCATAACCCTAAAACTAACCCTAACCCTAACCCTAACCCTAACCCTTACCCCAACCCTAACCCTAATCCTAACCATAACCCATACCCTTACCCTAAGTATAACCCTAATCCTAAAACTAAACCTAAACCTAACCTTAACCCTAACCCTTACCCTTACCCTAACCCTAACCCTAAACCTAAACCTAACCCTAACCTTAAACCTAACCCTTACCATTACCCTAACGCTAACCCTAACCCTTACGCTAACCCTAACCGTAACCCTAACCCTAATCCTTAAACTTATTATAACCCTAACCCTAACCCTAACACTTACCCTTAACCTAACCCTGACCCTAACCATAACCCTAACCCTTACCCAAACCCTAACTATAACCCTAACCCTTACCCTTACTCTAATCCTAAATAACCCTAACCCTAACCCTAACCCTTACCCTTACCCTAACCCTAACACTAACGCTACACCCAACCCTAACCCAAAATCTTACCCTTACACTAAACCTAACTCTAACCCTTACCCTAACCATAACCGTAACACTAAGCCTAACACGTAACCTTACCTTAACCCTAACCCTAACCCTTACCCTTACCCTAACGGTAACCCTTACCCTCACCGTAACCCTAACACTAACCCTACACCTTAACCTTACCATAAACCTAACCCTAAATCTAACCCTAACCCTAACCCTAACCTTAACCCTTACCTAACCCTAACCCTAACCCTTACCCTAACCCTATCCCTAACCCTAAACTTAACCCTAACCCTAAACCTAACCCTAACCCTTAACCTTACCCTAAACCTGACCCTAAACTTAACCCTAACCCTAAGCCTAACCCTATCCCCGAACCCTAACCCTAACCCTAACCATAACCCTTACCCTTATCCTAACACTAACCCTAACCCTAAGCCTATCCCTAACACTTACCCTTACCCTAACCCTAACCCTAACCCTAACCCTTACCCTAACCCTAAACCTAACACTTACCCTAACCCTAACCCTAACAATTAACTTAACCCAAACCCTAACCCTAACCCTTACCCTAACCCTAACCCTAACCCTACCCATAATCCTAACCGTAAACTTAACGCCAACGCTAAACCTAACCCTAACCCTTACCCTAACCCTAACCCTAACCCTAAACATAAAACTTATCCTTACCCTAACTCGAAACATAACCCTAACCCTAACCCTAACCCTTACCCTAATCCTAACCCTAACCCTAACCCAAACCCTAACCCTAATCCTAACCTTAATTCTTACCCTTACCCTAATCCTAACCCTAACCCTAAAACTAACCCTAACACTAAACTTAACCCTAAACCTAACCCTAACCCTTACACTCACCGTAACACTAATCCTAACCCTAACCCTTACACTTACCCTAAATCTAACCCTAATTTAAAACTAACCCTAACCCTAAATTTAACCCTGACACTTACCCTTACCCCAACCCTAACCCTAACCCTAAACCTAAGCCTAACACTAACCCTAACCCTAACCCTAACCCTAACCCTTACCCTTACCTTAAGCCTAACCATAACCCAAACCCTTACCCTTACCCTAACGCTAACCCTAACCCTAACCCTAACCCTAACATTAATCCTAACCCTAACCGTAACCCTAAACCTAACCGTAACCCTAACGCTAACCCTAACCCTAACTCTTACCCTAACCCTAATCCTAACCCTAACCCTTACCCTTACCCTCACCCTAACCCTAACCCTAACCTTAACCCCAACCCTAACCCTTACCCTAACCCTAACTCTAACCCTAAACCTAACCCTAACCCTAACCCTAAACCTAACCTAACCCTTACTCTTACCCTAATCCTAACACTAACCCTAAACCTAAACCTAACCTTAACCCTAACCCTTAGACTTACCGTAACACCAACCCTAACTCTAAACCTAACCCTAACCCTAACCCTAACCCTTACCCTTACCCTAACCCTAACCCTAAACCTAACCATAACCCTTTCCCTTACCCTCACCCTCACCCTAACTTAACCCTCTCCCTAAAGCTTACCCTATCCCTACCTTAACCCTAACCCTTAACCTAACCCTAACCCTAACCCTTACCCTATCCCTAACCCTAAACCTAACACTAACCCTTAAGCTTATCCTAACCCTAAACCTATCCCTAACCATAACCCTTACCCTTACCCTAACCCTAACTCCAACCCTAACCTTTACCCTTACTCTAATCCTAAACATAACCCTAACCCTAACCCCTAACCCTAACCCTTAACTTACCCCTAACCCTACCACTTACCCTAACCCTAACCCTTACCCTAACCCTAACCCTTACCCTAACCCTAAACCTAACTCTAACCCTAACCCTAAACTTAACCCTAAACCTAACCCTAAAAATTGCCCTTACCCTAACCCTAACCCTAACCCTAACCCTTACCCTAACCCGTACACTTACCCTAACCGTAACCGTAACCCTAACCCTAACCCTAACCCCTAAACCTAACTCTAACCCTTACCCTTATTCTAACCCTAACCCTAACACTTACCCTTAGCCTATCCCCTACCCTAACCCTAATCGTAACCCTAACCCGTACCCTAACCCTAACCCTAAACCTTACCCTTACCTTAACCCTAAATCTAACCCTAAACCTAACCCTAACGCTTACCCTTACCCTAACCCTAACCCGAACCCTAACCCTAAACCTAAACTTTACCATTACCCTAAACCTAACCCTAACCCTTACTCTAAATGACCTTAACTCTGACCCTTACCCTTACCTTAAGCCTAACACTAACCCTAACCATTACCCTTACCCTAACGCTAACCCTAACCTTAACCCTAATCCTAACCCTAACCGTAACCCTAAACCTAACCATAACCCTAACCCTAACGCTAACCCTAACCCTTACCCTAAACCAAACCCTAACCCTCACCCTAACCCTTACCCTAACCCTAACCCTAAACATAACACTAACCCTAACCCTACCCCTAAACCTAAACCTTACCCTAACCGTAACCCGGACCCTAACCCTAACCCTAACCCTAACACCTAACCCTAACCTTCACCCTTATTCTAAACCTAACCCTAACACTTACCCTTACCCTATCCCCTACCCTAACCCTAATCCTAACCCTAACACTTATCCTAACACTAACCCTAAACTTTACCCTTACCCTAACCCTAAACCTAACCTTAAACCTAGCCCTAACCCTTACCCTTACCCTAACCCTAACCCTAAACCTAAACCTTACACTTACCCTAAACCTAACCGTAACCCTTACTCTAAACCACCCTAACCCTAACCCTTACCATTACCTTAAGCCTAACCCTATCCCAAACCCTTACCCTTACCCTAACGCTAACCCTAACCCTAAACCAAGCCATAAACCTAACCTTAATCCTAACCCTAACCATAACCCTAAACCTAACCGTAACCCTAACCCTAACCCTAACCCTTACCCTAACCCTAACCCTAACACTAACCCTTACCCTAACCCTAACACTAATCCTAATCCTAACCCTACCCTTACCCTAAACATAACCCTAATCCTAAAACTAACTCTAACCCTAACCTTAAACCTAACACTTACCCTTACCCTAACCCTAACCCTAAACCTAAACCTAACCCTAATCTTAACCCTAACCCTTAGTGTTACCCTAACCCTAAACCTAACCCTTACCCTAAACATAACCCTAACACTAACACTAACACTTACCCTAACCCTAACCCTAAACCTTACCCTAACCGTAACCCTAACCCTAAACATTGCCTAACCTTAACCCTAACCCTAACCTTAACCCCTAACCCTAACCCTTAACCTAACCCTAAACCTAACCCTAACCCTAACCCTTACCCTTAACCTAACCCTAAACCTAACTGTAACCCTAACCCTAACCCTAACACTAACCCTAACCTAAACCTAACCTTAACCCTAACCCTTACACTTACTGTAACCCTAACCCTAACCCTAAACCTAACCCTAATCCTAACCCTAAACTTAACCCTAACCCTAACCCTAACAATTGCTCTTACCCTAACCCTAACCCTAACCCTAACCCTAACAATTGCCCTTACCCTAACCCTAACCCTAAACCTAACATTAACCCTAACCCTAACCCTAAACCTTACCCTTACCCTAACCGTAAACCTCAACCTAACCCTAACCCTAACCCTAACCCCTAACCCTAACCTTTACCCTTATTCTAACCCTAACCCTAACACTTACCCTTACCCTCTCCCCTACCCTAACCCTATTCCTAACCCTAACACCTACCCTAACACTAACCCTAAAACTTACCCTTACCCTAACCCTAAACCTAACCCTAAACCTAACCCTAACCCTTACCCTTACCCTAACTCTAAGCCTAACCTTAACCCTAAACCTAAACCTTACACTTACTCTAAACCTAACCCTAACCCTTACTCTAAACCACCCTAAGTATAACACTTACCCTTACCTTAAGCCTAAACCTAACCCAAAACCTTACCCTTACCCTAACGCTAACCCTAACCCTAACCCTAAACCTAACCCTAACCCTAACCCTAACCCTTACACTTACCCTAATCCTAACCCTAAACCTAAACCGAAACCTAACCTTAATCCTAACCCTTAGACTTACCGTAACCCTAACCCTAACCCTAAACCTAATCCTAACCCTAACTTTAACCCTTACCCTTAACCTAACCCTAACCCTAAACATAACCCTAACCCTTACCCTTACCCTCACTCTGACCCTAACGTCAACCCTAACCCTAACGCTAACCCTAACCCTACCTTAACCCTAACCCTTAACCTAACCCTAACCCTAACCCTAACCCTAACACTAACACAACATAACTCTAACCCTAACCCTAAACCTAACCCTAACCTTAACCCTAACCCTTACCGTTACACTAACCCTAACCCTAACCCTTACCCTATCCCTAACCTTAACACTAACCCTAACCCTTACCCTTATCCTAACCCTAACCCTAACCCTAACCCTACCCCTAACCCTTACCCTAACCCTAACCCTACCCATAACCCTAACCCTTCCCCTAACCCTAATTCCAAACCTAACCCTTACCCTTACTCTAATCCTAAACATAAACCTAACACTAACCCTAACCCTTACCCATCCCCTAACACTAACACGAACCCTACACTCAATCCTAACCTGAAACCTTACCCTTACACTAAACCTACCCCTAACCCTAACCCTAAACCTAACCCTTTCCCTTACCGTAACCAAAACCCTAAACCTAACGCGAACCGTAACCCTAACACTTACCCAAACCCTAACCCTAACCTTAAGCCTTCCGTTACCCAAACCCTAACCATAATCCTTACCCTAACCCTAACCCTAACCCTAACCCTAACCCTTACCCTTACCCTAACCATAACCCTTACCCCAACCCTAACCCTAACCCTAAACCTAAGCCTAACCCTAACCCTAACCCTTACCCTTACCTTAAGCCTAACCCTAACCCAAACCCTTACCGTTACCCTAACGCTAACCCTAACCCTAACCCTAACCCTAACCTTAATCCTAACCCTAACCGTAACCCTAAACCTAACCGTAAACCTAATGCTAACCCTAACCCTAACCCTTACCCTAACCCTAAGCCTAACCCTAACCCTTACCCTTACCCTCACCCTAACACTAACCCTAACCTTAAACCCAACCTTAAACCTAACCCTAACCCTAACCCTAACCCTAATCCTAACCCTAACCCTAACCCTTACCCTAACCCTAACCCTAATCCTAACCCTAATTCTTACCCCTACCCTAACCCTAACCCTAACCCTAAAACTAACCCTAACACTAAGCTTAACCCTAAACCTAACCCTAACCCTTACCCCTAACATTAACACTAATCCTAACCCTAACCCTTACACTTACCCTAACCCTAACGCTAATTTAAAACTAACCCTAACCCTAAACTTAACCCTAACCCTTACCCTTACCCCAACCCTAAACCTAACACTTACCCTAACCCTAACCCTAACAATTAACTTAACCCAAACCCTAACCCTAACCCTTACCCTAACCCTAACCCTAACCCTACCCATAATCCTAACCGTAAACTTAACGCCAACGCTAAACCTAACCCTAACCCTTACCCTAACCCTAACCCTAACCCTAAACATAAAACTTATCCTTACCCTAACTCGAAACATAACCCTAACCCTAACCCTAACCCTTACCCTAATCCTAACCCTAACCCTAACCCTAACCCTAATCCTAACCTTAATTCTTACCCTTACCCTAATCCTAACCCTAACCCTAAAACTAACCCTAACACTAAACTTAACCCTAAACCTAACCCTAACCCTTACACTCACCGTAACACTAATCCTAACCCTAACCCTTACACTTACCCTAAATCTAACCCTAATTTAAAACTAACCCTAACCCTAAATTTAACCCTGACACTTACCCTTACCCCAACCCTAACCCTAACCCTAAACCTAAGCCTAACACTAACCCTAACCCTAACCCTAACCCTAACCCTTACCCTTACCTTAAGCCTAACCATAACCCAAACCCTTACCCTTACCCTAACGCTAACCCTAACCCTAACCCTAACCCTAACCTTAATCCTAACCCTAACCGTAACCCTAAACCTAACCGTAACCCTAACGCTAACCCTAACCCTAACTCTTACCCTAACCCTAATCCTAACCCTAACCCTTACCCTTACCCTCACCCTAACCCTAACCCTAACCTTAACCCCAACCCTAACCCTAACCCTAACCCTAACTCTAACCCTAAACCTAACCCTAACCCTAACCCTAAACCTAACCTAACCCTTACTCTTACCCTAATCCTAACACTAACCCTAAACCTAAACCTAACCTTAACCCTAACCCTTAGACTTACCGTAACACCAACCCTAACTCTAAACCTAACCCTAACCCTAACCCTAACCCTTACCCTTACCCTAACCCTAACCCTAAACCTAACCATAACCCTTTCCCTTACCCTCACCCTCACCCTAACTTAACCCTCTCCCTAAAGCTTACCCTATCCCTACCTTAACCCTAACCCTTAACCTAACCCTAACCCTAACCCTTACCCTATCCCTAACCCTAAACCTAACACTAACCCTTAAGCTTATCCTAACCCTAAACCTATCCCTAACCATAACCCTTACCCTTACCCTAACCCTAACTCCAACCCTAACCTTTACCCTTACTCTAATCCTAAACATAACCCTAACCCTAACCCCTAACCCTAACCCTTAACTTACCCCTAACCCTACCACTTACCCTAACACTAACACTTACCCTAACTCTAACCCTTCCCCTTACCCTAACCCTAAACCTAACTCTAACCCTAACCGTACACCTAACCCTAACCCTTACCCTAACCCTAACCCTTACCCTAACCCTAACCCTTACCCTAACCCTAAACCTAACTCTAACCCTAACCCTAAACTTAACCCTAAACCTAACCCTAAAAATTGCCCTTACCCTAACCCTAACCCTAACCCTTACCCTAACCCGTACACTTACCCTAACCGTAACCGTAACCCTAACCCTAACCCTAACCCCTAAACCTAACTCTAACCCTTACCCTTATTCTAACCCTAACCCTAACACTTACCCTTAGCCTATCCCCTACCCTAACCCTAATCGTAACCCTAACCCGTACCCTAACCCTAACCCTAAACCTTACCCTTACCTTAACCCTAAATCTAACCCTAAACCTAACCCTAACGCTTACCCTTACCCTAACCCTAACCCGAACCCTAACCCTAAACCTAAACTTTACCATTACCCTAAACCTAACCCTAACCCTTACTCTAAATGACCTTAACTCTGACCCTTACCCTTACCTTAAGCCTAACACTAACCCTAACCATTACCCTTACCCTAACGCTAACCCTAACCTTAACCCTAATCCTAACCCTAACCGTAACCCTAAACCTAACCATAACCCTAACCCTAACGCTAACCCTAACCCTTACCCTAAACCAAACCCTAACCCTCACCCTAACCCTTACCCTAACCCTAACCCTAAACATAACACTAACCCTAACCCTACCCCTAAACCTAAACCTTACCCTAACCGTAACCCGGACCCTAACCCTAACCCTAACCCTAACACCTAACCCTAACCTTCACCCTTATTCTAAACCTAACCCTAACACTTACCCTTACCCTATCCCCTACCCTAACCCTAATCCTAACCCTAACACTTATCCTAACACTAACCCTAAACTTTACCCTTACCCTAACCCTAAACCTAACCTTAAACCTAGCCCTAACCCTTACCCTTACCCTAACCCTAACCCTAAACCTAAACCTTACACTTACCCTAAACCTAACCGTAACCCTTACTCTAAACCACCCTAACCCTAACCCTTACCATTACCTTAAGCCTAACCCTATCCCAAACCCTTACCCTTACCCTAACGCTAACCCTAACCCTAAACCAAGCCATAAACCTAACCTTAATCCTAACCCTAACCATAACCCTAAACCTAACCGTAACCCTAACCCTAACCCTAACCCTTACCCTAACCCTAACCCTAACACTAACCCTTACCCTAACCCTAACACTAATCCTAATCCTAACCCTACCCTTACCCTAAACATAACCCTAATCCTAAAACTAACTCTAACCCTAACCTTAAACCTAACACTTACCCTTACCCTAACCCTAACCCTAAACCTAAACCTAACCCTAATCTTAACCCTAACCCTTAGTGTTACCCTAACCCTAAACCTAACCCTTACCCTAAACATAACCCTAACACTAACACTAACACTTACCCTAACCCTAACCCTAAACCTTACCCTAACCGTAACCCTAACCCTAAACATTGCCTAACCTTAACCCTAACCCTAACCTTAACCCCTAACCCTAACCCTTAACCTAACCCTAAACCTAACCCTAACCCTAACCCTTACCCTTAACCTAACCCTAAACCTAACTGTAACCCTAACCCTAACCCTAACACTAACCCTAACCTAAACCTAACCTTAACCCTAACCCTTACACTTACTGTAACCCTAACCCTAACCCTAAACCTAACCCTAATCCTAACCCTAAACTTAACCCTAACCCTAACCCTAACAATTGCTCTTACCCTAACCCTAACCCTAACCCTAACCCTAACAATTGCCCTTACCCTAACCCTAACCCTAAACCTAACATTAACCCTAACCCTAACCCTAAACCTTACCCTTACCCTAACCGTAAACCTCAACCTAACCCTAACCCTAACCCTAACCCCTAACCCTAACCTTTACCCTTATTCTAACCCTAACCCTAACACTTACCCTTACCCTCTCCCCTACCCTAACCCTATTCCTAACCCTAACACCTACCCTAACACTAACCCTAAAACTTACCCTTACCCTAACCCTAAACCTAACCCTAAACCTAACCCTAACCCTTACCCTTACCCTAACTCTAAGCCTAACCTTAACCCTAAACCTAAACCTTACACTTACTCTAAACCTAACCCTAACCCTTACTCTAAACCACCCTAAGTATAACACTTACCCTTACCTTAAGCCTAAACCTAACCCAAAACCTTACCCTTACCCTAACGCTAACCCTAACCCTAACCCTAAACCTAACCCTAACCCTAACCCTAACCCTTACACTTACCCTAATCCTAACCCTAACCCTAAACCGAAACCTAACCTTAATCCTAACCCTTAGACTTACCGTAACCCTAACCCTAACCCTAAACCTAATCCTAACCCTAACTTTAACCCTTACCCTTAACCTAACCCTAACCCTAAACATAACCCTAACCCTTACCCTTACCCTCACTCTGACCCTAACGTCAACCCTAACCCTAACGCTAACCCTAACCCTACCTTAACCCTAACCCTTAACCTAACCCTAACCCTAACCCTAACCCTAACACTAACACAACATAACTCTAACCCTAACCCTAAACCTAACCCTAACCTTAACCCTAACCCTTACCGTTACACTAACCCTAACCCTAACCCTTACCCTATCCCTAACCTTAACACTAACCCTAACCCTTACCCTTATCCTAACCCTAACCCTAACCCTAACCCTACCCCTAACCCTTACCCTAACCCTAACCCTACCCATAACCCTAACCCTTCCCCTAACCCTAATTCCAAACCTAACCCTTACCCTTACTCTAATCCTAAACATAAACCTAACACTAACCCTAACCCTTACCCATCCCCTAACACTAACACGAACCCTACACTCAATCCTAACCTGAAACCTTACCCTTACACTAAACCTACCCCTAACCCTAACCCTAAACCTAACCCTTTCCCTTACCGTAACCAAAACCCTAAACCTAACGCGAACCGTAACCCTAACACTTACCCAAACCCTAACCCTAACCTTAAGCCTTCCGTTACCCAAACCCTAACCATAATCCTTACCCTAACCCTAACCCTAACCCTAACCCTAACCCTTACCCTTACCCTAACCATAACCCTTACCCCAACCCTAACCCTAACCCTAAACCTAAGCCTAACCCTAACCCTAACCCTTACCCTTACCTTAAGCCTAACCCTAACCCAAACCCTTACCGTTACCCTAACGCTAACCCTAACCCTAACCCTAACCCTAACCTTAATCCTAACCCTAACCGTAACCCTAAACCTAACCGTAAACCTAATGCTAACCCTAACCCTAACCCTTACCCTAACCCTAAGCCTAACCCTAACCCTTACCCTTACCCTCACCCTAACACTAACCCTAACCTTAAACCCAACCTTAAACCTAACCCTAACCCTAACCCTAACCCTAATCCTAACCCTAACCCTAACCCTTACCCTAACCCTAACCCTAATCCTAACCCTAATTCTTACCCCTACCCTAACCCTAACCCTAACCCTAAAACTAACCCTAACACTAAGCTTAACCCTAAACCTAACCCTAACCCTTACCCCTAACATTAACACTAATCCTAACCCTAACCCTTACACTTACCCTAACCCTAACGCTAATTTAAAACTAACCCTAACCCTAAACTTAACCCTAACCCTTACCCTTACCCCAACCCTAAACCTAACACTTACCCTAACCCTAACCCTAACAATTAACTTAACCCAAACCCTAACCCTAACCCTTACCCTAACCCTAACCCTAACCCTACCCATAATCCTAACCGTAAACTTAACGCCAACGCTAAACCTAACCCTAACCCTTACCCTAACCCTAACCCTAACCCTAAACATAAAACTTATCCTTACCCTAACTCGAAACATAACCCTAACCCTAACCCTAACCCTTACCCTAATCCTAACCCTAACCCTAACCCTAACCCTAATCCTAACCTTAATTCTTACCCTTACCCTAATCCTAACCCTAACCCTAAAACTAACCCTAACACTAAACTTAACCCTAAACCTAACCCTAACCCTTACACTCACCGTAACACTAATCCTAACCCTAACCCTTACACTTACCCTAAATCTAACCCTAATTTAAAACTAACCCTAACCCTAAATTTAACCCTGACACTTACCCTTACCCCAACCCTAACCCTAACCCTAAACCTAAGCCTAACACTAACCCTAACCCTAACCCTAACCCTAACCCTTACCCTTACCTTAAGCCTAACCATAACCCAAACCCTTACCCTTACCCTAACGCTAACCCTAACCCTAACCCTAACCCTAACCTTAATCCTAACCCTAACCGTAACCCTAAACCTAACCGTAACCCTAACGCTAACCCTAACCCTAACTCTTACCCTAACCCTAATCCTAACCCTAACCCTTACCCTTACCCTCACCCTAACCCTAACCCTAACCTTAACCCCAACCCTAACCCTAACCCTAACCCTAACTCTAACCCTAAACCTAACCCTAACCCTAACCCTAAACCTAACCTAACCCTTACTCTTACCCTAATCCTAACACTAACCCTAAACCTAAACCTAACCTTAACCCTAACCCTTAGACTTACCGTAACACCAACCCTAACTCTAAACCTAACCCTAACCCTAACCCTAACCCTTACCCTTACCCTAACCCTAACCCTAAACCTAACCATAACCCTTTCCCTTACCCTCACCCTCACCCTAACTTAACCCTCTCCCTAAAGCTTACCCTATCCCTACCTTAACCCTAACCCTTAACCTAACCCTAACCCTAACCCTTACCCTATCCCTAACCCTAAACCTAACACTAACCCTTAAGCTTATCCTAACCCTAAACCTATCCCTAACCATAACCCTTACCCTTACCCTAACCCTAACTCCAACCCTAACCTTTACCCTTACTCTAATCCTAAACATAACCCTAACCCTAACCCCTAACCCTAACCCTTAACTTACCCCTAACCCTACCACTTACCCTAACACTAACACTTACCCTAACTCTAACCCTTCCCCTTACCCTAACCCTAAACCTAACTCTAACCCTAACCGTACACCTAACCCTAACCCTTACCCTAACCCTAACCCTTACCCTAACCCTAACCCTTACCCTAACCCTAAACCTAACTCTAACCCTAACCCTAAACTTAACCCTAAACCTAACCCTAAAAATTGCCCTTACCCTAACCCTAACCCTAACCCTTACCCTAACCCGTACACTTACCCTAACCGTAACCGTAACCCTAACCCTAACCCTAACCCCTAAACCTAACTCTAACCCTTACCCTTATTCTAACCCTAACCCTAACACTTACCCTTAGCCTATCCCCTACCCTAACCCTAATCGTAACCCTAACCCGTACCCTAACCCTAACCCTAAACCTTACCCTTACCTTAACCCTAAATCTAACCCTAAACCTAACCCTAACGCTTACCCTTACCCTAACCCTAACCCGAACCCTAACCCTAAACCTAAACTTTACCATTACCCTAAACCTAACCCTAACCCTTACTCTAAATGACCTTAACTCTGACCCTTACCCTTACCTTAAGCCTAACACTAACCCTAACCATTACCCTTACCCTAACGCTAACCCTAACCTTAACCCTAATCCTAACCCTAACCGTAACCCTAAACCTAACCATAACCCTAACCCTAACGCTAACCCTAACCCTTACCCTAAACCAAACCCTAACCCTCACCCTAACCCTTACCCTAACCCTAACCCTAAACATAACACTAACCCTAACCCTACCCCTAAACCTAAACCTTACCCTAACCGTAACCCGGACCCTAACCCTAACCCTAACCCTAACACCTAACCCTAACCTTCACCCTTATTCTAAACCTAACCCTAACACTTACCCTTACCCTATCCCCTACCCTAACCCTAATCCTAACCCTAACACTTATCCTAACACTAACCCTAAACTTTACCCTTACCCTAACCCTAAACCTAACCTTAAACCTAGCCCTAACCCTTACCCTTACCCTAACCCTAACCCTAAACCTAAACCTTACACTTACCCTAAACCTAACCGTAACCCTTACTCTAAACCACCCTAACCCTAACCCTTACCATTACCTTAAGCCTAACCCTATCCCAAACCCTTACCCTTACCCTAACGCTAACCCTAACCCTAAACCAAGCCATAAACCTAACCTTAATCCTAACCCTAACCATAACCCTAAACCTAACCGTAACCCTAACCCTAACCCTAACCCTAACCCTTACCCTAACCCTAACCCTAACACTAACCCTTACCCTAACCCTAACACTAATCCTAATCCTAACCCTACCCTTACCCTAAACATAACCCTAATCCTAAAACTAACTCTAACCCTAACCTTAAACCTAACACTTACCCTTACCCTAACCCTAACCCTAAACCTAAACCTAACCCTAATCTTAACCCTAACCCTTAGTGTTACCCTAACCCTAAACCTAACCCTTACCCTAAACATAACCCTAACACTAACACTAACACTTACCCTAACCCTAACCCTAAACCTTACCCTAACCGTAACCCTAACCCTAAACATTGCCTAACCTTAACCCTAACCCTAACCTTAACCCCTAACCCTAACCCTTAACCTAACCCTAAACCTAACCCTAACCCTAACCCTTACCCTTAACCTAACCCTAAACCTAACTGTAACCCTAACCCTAACCCTAACACTAACCCTAACCTAAACCTAACCTTAACCCTAACCCTTACACTTACTGTAACCCTAACCCTAACCCTAAACCTAACCCTAATCCTAACCCTAAACTTAACCCTAACCCTAACCCTAACAATTGCTCTTACCCTAACCCTAACCCTAACCCTAACCCTAACAATTGCCCTTACCCTAACCCTAACCCTAAACCTAACATTAACCCTAACCCTAACCCTAAACCTTACCCTTACCCTAACCGTAAACCTCAACCTAACCCTAACCCTAACCCTAACCCCTAACCCTAACCTTTACCCTTATTCTAACCCTAACCCTAACACTTACCCTTACCCTCTCCCCTACCCTAACCCTATTCCTAACCCTAACACCTACCCTAACACTAACCCTAAAACTTACCCTTACCCTAACCCTAAACCTAACCCTAAACCTAACCCTAACCCTTACCCTTACCCTAACTCTAAGCCTAACCTTAACCCTAAACCTAAACCTTACACTTACTCTAAACCTAACCCTAACCCTTACTCTAAACCACCCTAAGTATAACACTTACCCTTACCTTAAGCCTAAACCTAACCCAAAACCTTACCCTTACCCTAACGCTAACCCTAACCCTAACCCTAAACCTAACCCTAACCCTAACCCTAACCCTTACACTTACCCTAATCCTAACCCTAACCCTAAACCGAAACCTAACCTTAATCCTAACCCTTAGACTTACCGTAACCCTAACCCTAACCCTAAACCTAATCCTAACCCTAACTTTAACCCTTACCCTTAACCTAACCCTAACCCTAAACATAACCCTAACCCTTACCCTTACCCTCACTCTGACCCTAACGTCAACCCTAACCCTAACGCTAACCCTAACCCTACCTTAACCCTAACCCTTAACCTAACCCTAACCCTAACCCTAACCCTAACACTAACACAACATAACTCTAACCCTAACCCTAAACCTAACCCTAACCTTAACCCTAACCCTTACCGTTACACTAACCCTAACCCTAACCCTTACCCTATCCCTAACCTTAACACTAACCCTAACCCTTACCCTTATCCTAACCCTAACCCTAACCCTAACCCTACCCCTAACCCTTACCCTAACCCTAACCCTACCCATAACCCTAACCCTTCCCCTAACCCTAATTCCAAACCTAACCCTTACCCTTACTCTAATCCTAAACATAAACCTAACACTAACCCTAACCCTTACCCATCCCCTAACACTAACACGAACCCTACACTCAATCCTAACCTGAAACCTTACCCTTACACTAAACCTACCCCTAACCCTAACCCTAAACCTAACCCTTTCCCTTACCGTAACCAAAACCCTAAACCTAACGCGAACCGTAACCCTAACACTTACCCAAACCCTAACCCTAACCTTAAGCCTTCCGTTACCCAAACCCTAACCATAATCCTTACCCTAACCCTAACCCTAACCCTAACCCTTACCCTTACCCTAACCATAACCCTTACCCCAACCCTAAC
>JANJXV010000264.1:412500-417500 GCA_024803745.1 Megascapheus bottae
TAACCCTAACTGTAAACCTAACCCTACCCCTAACCCCAACAATACCCCTAACCGTAACCGTAACCGTAACCGTAACCCTAACCCTAACCCTACCCCTAACTCTAACCCTAACCCTAAACCTAACCCAAACCCTAACCCTAACCCTACCCCTAACCCTAAACCTAACCCTAACCCTACCCTAACCCTAAACCTAACCCTAACCCTACCTCTACCCCTAACCCTAACCCTAACCCTACCCCTAAACCTAACCCTAAACCTAACCCTACCCCTACACCTAACCCTATGCTTACCCTTACCCTACCCGTAATCCTACCCCTATCCCTAACCATAACACTAACCCTAAAACCATAACCCTAATCCTAACCTTAACCCTAACTCTAACACTTGCCCTTGCCCTAACTCTAGCACTAGCCCTAACCCTAACTCTAACCCTAAAACCCTAACCCTAATCCTACCCCTACCCCTAACCCTAACCCTAACCCTAGCCCTGGCCCTAAACCTAACTCTAACCCTAACCCTAACGCTAACCCTAATCCTAACCCTAACCCAAACCCTATCCCTACCCTTACCCCTAATCCTAACCCTACACCTACCCCTACCCCTACCCCTAACCCTAACCCTACCCCTAACTCTACCCCTAAACCTAAACCTAACGCTAGCCCTAGCCCTAACCCTAACCCTAACCCTAACCCGAATCCTAACCCTAACCCTACCCCTGCCCCTACCCCTACCCCTAACCTAACCCTACACCAAAACCTAACCCTACACCTACCCCTACCCCTACCCCTAACCCTAAACCTAACCCTACCCCTAACCCTAACCCTAACCTTAACGCTAAACCTATCACTAAACCTAACCCTAACAATACCCCTAACACTACCCCTACCCCAAACCCTAACCCTAACCATAAACATAAAACCCTAACCCTAATCCTAACGCTAACCCCAACCCTAATCTTACCCCTACCCCTAACCCTACCCCTTAAAGTAACCCTAATCCTAAACCGAAGCCTACTCCTAACGCTAACCCTAACCCTAACCATAACCCTACCCCTAACCCTAAACCTAACCCTAACCCTACCGCTAACGGTAACCCTAACCCTAACCCTAAACCTACCCCTAACGGTAACCCAACCTAACCCTAAACCTAAACCTAACCCTAACCCTTACCCTAACAATAACCCTACCCCTAACACTAACCCTAACCCTAATCCTACACCTAACCCTAACCCTAACCCTAACCCAACCCCTAACCCTAAAGCTAACCCTAATATTACCCATAACCCAACCCTAACCCTAACCCTAACCCTGAACTTAACCCTAACCCTAACCCTACCCCTAACCCAAACCATAACCCTAACCATAAAACCATAACCCTAATCCTAACCCTAAAACTTGCCCTTGTCCTAACCCTAGCCCTAGCCCTAACCCTAACCCTAACCTTAACCCTAGCCCTAGCCCTAAAGCTAACCCTAACCCTAGCCCTAACCCTAACCCTAACCCTAGCCCCAGCCCTAACCCTAACCCTAACCCTAACCCTAAAGCTAACCCTAATCCTAACCCTAACCCTAACCCTTTCCCTACTCATACCTCTAACCCTAAACCTACCCCTACCCCTACCTCTAACCCTAACCCAAACACTAACCTACCCCTAACCCTACACCTAACCCTAAACCTAACCCTAGCCCTAGCCCTAAACTTAACCCTAACCCTAATCCTAATCCTAACCGTAACCCGACGCCTAACCGTACCCCTACCCCTACCCTTACCCCTATACCTAACCCAAACCATAACCCTAAACATAACCATACCTCTACCCCTAATCCTAACAATAACCATAACCCTACCCCTACTCCTAACCCTACCCCTGCCCCTAACAATAACCCTAACCCTAACCCTAAACCTACCCCTACGCCTAAACCTAACCCTTCCCCTAACACTACCCCTAACCCTAACCCTAACTCTAAACCTAACCCTAACCCTAACCCTAATCCTAACCCTAACCATAAACCTAACCCTAGCCCTAATCCTAACCCTAACCCTAGGCCTAGCCCTAAATCTAACCCTAGCCCTAGCTCTAACCCTAACTCTAACCCTAGCCTTAACACTAACCCTAAACCTAACCCTAGCTCTAGCCCTAACCCTAACCCTAATGCTAACCCTATTCCTAACCCTAACCCTAACCCTACGCCTACACCTACCCCTAACCCTAACCCGAACCCTACCCCTAACCCTAACCCTAACCTTAACCCTACACCTTCCCTAAGCCTAACCCTACCCCTAACTCTAACCCTAACCCTAACCCTAGCTCTAGCCCTAACCCTAACCCTAGCTCTAGCCCTAACCCTAACCCTAACCCTAGCACTAGCCATAGCACTAACCCTAACCCTAACCCTAGGCCTAACCCTAACCCTAACCCTAACTCTAACCCTAACCCTAACCCTAACCCTAATCCTAACCCTAACCATAAACCTAACCCTAGCCCTAATCCTAACCCTAACCCTAGGCCTAGCCCTAAATCTAACCCTAGCCCTAGCTCTAACCCTAACTCTAACCCTAGCCTTAACCCTAACCCTAAACCTAACCCTAGCTCTAGCCCTAACCCTAACCCTAATGCTAACCCTAATCCTAACCCTAACCCTAACCCTACGCCTACACCTACCCCTAACCCTAACCCGAACCCTACCCCTAACCCTAACCCTAACCTTAACCCTACACCTTCCCTAAGCCTAACCCTACCCCTAACTCTAACCCTAACCCTAACCCTAGCTCTAGCCCTAACCCTAACCCTAGCTCTAGCCCTAACCCTAACCCTAACCCTAGCACTAGCCATAGCACTAACCTAACCCTAACCCTAGGCCTAACCCTAACCCTATTCCTAACCCTAACCCTACCCCTACCACTACCCCAACCCCTACCCCTAACCCTAACACTACCCCTATCCCTAACACTAACCCTAGCCCTAAACCTAACCCTAACCCTAACCCTAAACCTAATCCTAACACTAAACCTAACTCTACCTCTACCCCTCACCGTAACCCTAATCCTACCCCTACCCGTACCCCTAACCCTAATGCTAATGCTAACCCTACCCCTACCACTACCCCTAACCCTATCCCTAAATCTAACCCTACCCATGACCCTAACTTTAACCCTAAACCAAACCCTATCCCTACCCCTAACCCTAACCCTAAACCTAACCCTCACCCTTCACCTAACCCTACCCCTAACGCTACCCCTAACCCTAAACCTAACTCTAATCCTATCCCTGACCCTAACCCTACCCCTACTCTACCCCTACCCCTAACCCTACCCCTACCACTAACTCTAAACCTAACCCTAATCCTACCACTAACCGTAACCCAACCCTAAGACTACTCCTAACGCTAACCCTAACCCTAACCCTAACCCTAACCCAACCCCTACCCCTACCCCTAACCCTAACCCTAACCCTACCCCTAACTCTAAACCTAACCCTAACCCTACCCCTAACCATAACCCTAAACCTACCCCTAACCCTACCACTAACCCTAACCCTAAACCTACCCCTACCCCTAACCCTAAACCTAACCCTACCCCTAACCCTACCCCTACCCCTAAGCCTAACCCTACCCCTAACTCTAAACCTAACCCTAACCCTAATCCTAACCCTAAACCTAAACCTAAGCCTACCCCTAACTCTAACCCTAACCCTGACCCTACTCCTAAACCTAACCCTAACCCTAACCCTAACCCTACACCTAACCCTACCCCTAACCCTAACCTAACCCTACCCCTAACGCTAACTGTAATCCTAACCCTAACCCTAAACTTACCCCTAACCTAACCCTAACTCTAACTGTACCCCTAACCCTACCCTACCCGTAACACTAATACTACCCCTAACGCTACCCCTAACCCTAACCCTAAACCTACCCCTACCCCTACCCCTACTCCTACTCCTAACCCTAACCCTCACCCTAACACTAAAACCCTAACCCTAATCCTAACCCTAACCCTAAACCTAACCCTAGCCCTAGCCGAAACCCTAACACTAAACCTAACCCTAGCCCTAGCCCTAAACCTAACCCTAACCCTAACCCTAGCCCTAGCGCTAACCTAAACCCAAACCCTAGCCCTAACCCTACCCCTAACCATACCCCTAACCCTAACCCTACCCATAACCCAAACCCTAACACTACCCTACCCCTAAACCTACCCCTAAACCTAACCCTACAACCAACCCTAACCTTACCTCTACCCCTACCCCTAACCCTACCCCTACCCCTACCCCTACCCCTAACCCTAACCCTAAACCTAACCCTACCCCTAACCCTAACCCTACAAATAACCTAACCCTAACCCTAACCCTAACCCTGACCCAAACACTAACCCTAACCCTAAACCTAACCCTAACCCTAACCCTAGCCCTACCCCTAACCCTACCCCTAATGCTACTCCTAAACCTAACCCTAACCCTAACCCTAACCCTAACCCTAACCCTAATCCTAACCCTAACCCTAACCCTAGTCCTAAACCTAACCCTCAACCTAATCCTAGCCCTACCCGTAACCCTGACACTACCCCTACCCCTTACCCTAACCCTAACCCTAAACTTAACCCTAACCCTAAACTTAGACCTAGCCCTAAACCTAAACCTAACCCTACCAATAAACTTAGCTCAACCCTAACCCTGTCCCTACCCCTAACCCTAGCCCTACCTCTACCCCTAACTCTACCCCTACACCTAAACCTAAAACTAGCCCTAAGCCTAACCCTAACGCTAACCCTACACCTACCCTTAACCCTAAACCTACCCCTACCCCTAACACTAACCATAACCCAACCCTAAACCTACCCCTACCCCTAACCCTAACCCTAACCTTAAACCTAACCCTAAACCTAACCATACATCTAAACCAAACCCTAACCCTAACCCTACCCCTAAACCTAATCCTACACCTAACCCTAACCCTAACCCTAACCGTAAACCTACCCCTACCCCTACCACTAACCCTAACC
>JANJXV010000264.1:427500-430000 GCA_024803745.1 Megascapheus bottae
CTCCTAATGCTAACCCTAACCCTAACCATACCCCGAAGAGTAACCATAACCAAACCCTAACCCTACCCCTAACGCTAACCCTAACCCTAACCTAATCCTAACCCTAACCCTACCCTTAACACTAACTCTACTGCTAACCCTACCCCTAACCCTAACCCTAACCCTAACCCTAACCCTAACCCTAACCCCTACCCCTGACCCTAACCCTAATCCTAAAACCCTAACTCTAATCCTAACCCTAACACTAACTCTAATCCTAGCCCTAGCCCTAACCCTAACCCTACCCCTAACGCTAACCCTAACCCTAAACCTAACCTTAGCCCTCACCCTAACCCCTCACCCTAGCCCTAACCCTAACCCTAACCTTAACCCTAACCCTAAACCTAACCTTAACCCTAACCTCTAACCCTAACCCCAAACCTACCCCTAAGCCTAATCCTACCCCCAACCATAACTCTACCTCTACCCCGACTCCTAACCCTAATCCTAACCCTACCCCTACCCCTAACCTTAATCCTAACCCTAACCCTACCCCTACCCCTACCACTAACCCTATCCCTAAATGTAACCCTACCCATAACCCAAACCCTAACCCTAACCCTACCTCTAACCCTACCCCTAACCCTAACCCTACCCATAACCCTAACCCTAACCCTAATCCTAACCCAAACCCTATCCCTACCCCTAACCCTAACCCTAACCCTAACCCTAACCCTTCCCCCAACACTACCCCTAATGCTACCCCTAACCCTAACCCTCCCCCTAACCCTAACCCTAACCCTAAACCTAGTCCTAACCCTAAACCTAAACCTAACACTAGCCCTACCCATCACCCTAAACCTAACCTTAACCCTAACCTTACTCCTAACCCTAACCCTGTCCCTACCCTAAGCCTACCCCTATCCCTACCCCTAACCCTACCCCTACCTCTAACCCTAACCCTAACACTATCCCTAACCCTAACCCTAACCTTACACCTAACACTAAGCCTAACCCTACCCCTAACCCTAACCATAACGGTAACACTACCCCCAACCCTAACCCTGCCTCTACCCCTACCCCTACTCCTAACCCTAACCCTAACCCTACCCCTAAACCTAACCCTACCCCTAACCCTAACCCTAACCCTAGCCCTATCCCTAACCTTAACCCTAACCATAAACCTACCGCTAACCCTAACCCTAACCCTAAACCTAAACCTAACCCTACCCCTAACCGTAACCCTACACTAACCCTAACCCTACCCCTAACCCTAAACCTAACCCTACCCCTAACCGTAACCCTTACACTAACTCTAACCCTAACCCTAACCCTAAACCTAACCCCTAACCCTAACCCTAAAAAGAACCCTAACCCTAAACCTACCCCTACCCCTAACCCTAACCCTATCCCTAAATTTAACCTTAACCCTAACCCTACCCCAAACCCTACCCCTAACCCTAACCCTAACCCTAACGCTAAAACCTAACACTAATCCTAACCCTAACACTAACCCTAACACTAAACCTTGCCCTTGCCCTAATCCTAGCCCTAGAGCTAAACCTAATCCTAACCCTAACCCTAGCCTAAGCCATAAACCTAACCCTAACCTTAGCCCTAAACCTAACCCTAACACTACCCCTAGCCCTAGCCCTAACCCTAACCCTAACGCTAACCGTAAACCTAACTCTAACCCTAACCCTATCCCTACCCTTACCCCTAACCCTAACCCTAATCCTAGCCCTACCCCTAACACTAACCCTAACCCTAACCCTACCTCTAAACCTACCCCTAACCCTAAACCTAACCCTAGCCCTAACCCTAACCCTAACCCTAACCCTAACGCTAACCATAATTCCAACCCTAACCCTACCCCTACTGCTACCCCTACCCCTACCCCTAAACCTAACCCTATCACTAAACCTAATCCTTACCCTATCCCTGACCCTACCCTTAACCCTAACCCTAACCCTACCCCTAACTCTACCCCTAACCCTAACCCTAAACCTACCCCTACCCCTGACCCTAACCCTAATCCTACCCCTAAACCTACCCCTAGCCCTACCCTTAACCCTACCCCTAACCCTAACCATAACCCTACCACCAATCCTAACCCTACCCCTACCCCTAACCCTAAACCTAACCCTAAACCTAACCCTAACCTAACCCTACCCCTAACTGTAACCCTAACCCTAACTGTAAACCTAACCCTACCCCTAACTCCAACAATACCCCTAATCGTAAACCTAACCCTAACCCTCCCGCTAACACTAACCCTAAACCTAAAACTAACCCTAAACCTAACCCTAACCCTACTCCTAACCCTAAACCTAACCCTAACCCTAACCCTAACCCTACCCCTACACCTAACCCTAACCCTAACCCTGGGCCTGGCCCTAACCAGGCGCTAAACCTATCCCTAATGCTAACCCTAATCCTAACCCTAACACAAATCCTATCCCTACCCTTACCCCTAATCCTAACCCTACCCTTACACCTACCCCTACCCCTAACCCTAACC
>JANJXV010000264.1:435000-455000 GCA_024803745.1 Megascapheus bottae
AACCTTACCCTAAACCTAACCCCGAACCCCACCCGTTACCCTAACCCTAACCCTAACCCTAAACCTAACCCCTACCCTAAACCTAACCCTTAGCCTTACCCTAACCCTAACCCTAACCTTAACCCCAACCCTACCCTTACCCTTACCTTAACCCTAACCCTAACCCTAAGAGTAATCCTAACCTAAACCTTAACCCTAACCCTAACCCTTACCCTTACCCTTACAATAACCTTCACCCTAAACCTAACCCTTACCCTTACCCTAACCCAAACCCTAAACCTAACCCCTAACACTAACGCTATCACTAACCCTAACTCTAACCCTTAGTCTTACCCTAACCTTAAGCCTAACCCTTACCCTAACCCTAACTCTAACCCTTAGCCTTACCATAAACCTAACCCTAACCCTTACCCTAACAATAACCCTATCCCTTACCCTAACCCTAACACTAACGCTAACCCCTAACCCTAACCATAACCCTAACACTCACCCTAAACCTAACCCTAACCCTAACCCTAACCCTAACCCTAACCCCAACCCTAAACCTAACCGTAACCCTAACCCTAACCCTAACACTTACCTTTTACTGAACCTAACCCTAACCCTAAACTTAACCCTAACACTAACCCTAACCCTAACCCTAACACTTATCCTTACCCTAACCCTAACCCTAACCCCAACCCTAAATTTTACCCTCACCCTAACCTAACCCTTACCCTAAACCTAACCCTGACGCTAAAACTGACCCCTAACCCTACCCATTACCCTAACCCTAACCCTAACCCTAAAACAAACCCTTATCCTAAACCTAACCCTTAGCTTAACCCTAACCCTAAACCTAACCTTAACCCTAACCCTAACCCTAACCCTTATCCTTACCCGAACCCTAACCCTACCCTAACATTGACCCTAACCCTAACCCTATCCCTAAACCTTACCCTTACCCTAACCCTAACACAAAACCTAACCCTAAGCCTAACCCTTATCCTAAACCTAAACCTAACCCTAAACCTAAACCCTAACCCTACCCCTTACCCTAACCTTAACCTTAACCCTAACCCTAACCCTTACCTTTACCCTAACCCTAACCCTAAACTTAACCCTAAACCAAACACTAACCCTAAACCTAAACCTTACCCTTACCCTAACCCTAAAACTAAACCTAACCCTTACCCTTACCCTAAACCTTACCCTTACCCTAACTCTAACCCTAACCTTAATGCTAACCCTAACCCTAACCCTAACCCTTATCCTAACCCTAACCTTTACCCTATTCCTAAACCTAACCCTAATCCTTACCCTAACCCTAACCCTTACCCTAACCCTAACACTAAATCTAACCCCTAACCCTAACCCTTACCCTAACATTAACCCTAACCCTAACCCTAACACTTACCCTTTCCCTAACCCTAATCCTAACCCTAAACCTAAACCTTACCCTAACCCTAACCCTTATCTTAACCCTAACCCTAACCCTAATCCTAACCCTAACCCTTACCCATACCCTAACCCTAACTCTGACCCTAGCACTAACCCTAACCCTAACACTTACCCTAAACCTAACCCTAACCCTTGGCCTAACCCTACCCCTAACCCTAAACTTAACCCTAAACCGAACACTAACCCTAAACCTAACCCTTACCCCAAGCCTAACTCTATACCTAAACCTAACCTTAACCCTTACCCGTACTCTAATCCTAAACCTAAACCTAACCCTAACCCTGAAAGTTACCCTGACCCTAACCCTAATCCTAACCTTAATGCTAAACCTAAACCTAACCCTAACCCTAACCCTTAACCTAACCCTAACCCTAACCATAATCCTTACCCTAACCCTAACCCTAACCCTTACCCTTTCCCTAACCCTAACACTAACCCTAACCATAACCATAACCATAACCATAAACATTACCCTTACCCTTACCCTAATCCTAACCCTAACCATAAACCTAAACTTCACAGTAAACCAAACCCTAACCCTAAAATTTAACCGTACCCTAACCCTAACCCTAAACCTAAACCTAACCCTAACCCTAAACCTAAACCTTACCCTTACCCTAAACCTAAACATAACCCTAACCCGAACCCTAAGCCTTAAACTTACCCTAACCTTAACCCTAACCCTAACACTAAATTTAACCCTAACCCTCACCCTAACCATAACCGTTACCCTTACACTAACCCTAACCCTAACCCTAACCCTAGCTCTAAACTTAACCCTAAACCTAACACTAACCCTAACCCTAACCCTTACCCTAACCCTAAACCTTACCCTTACCATAACCCTAACCCTAAACCTAACCTTAACCCTAACGCTAATCCTAACCGTAGCTCTAAACTTATCCCTAAACCTAACCCTAACCCTAACCCTAACCCTAACCCTAACTCTAAACCAAACCCTAACCCTAAACCTAACCCTTACCCTTACCCTTACCCTAAGCCTAACCCTAAACTTAACCCTACCCCTAACCCTTATCCTTACCCCAACCCTAACCCTAACCCTAATCCTAACTTTTACCCTAACACTAACCCTAACCCTAACCCTTACCCTAACCTAACACTAACCCTAAACCTAACGCCTAACCCTACCCCTTACCCTAACCCTAACCCTAACTCTAAACCAAACCCTTACCCTAACCCTAACCCTTAGCCTAACCCTAACACTAACCCTAACCTTAACCCTAAACCTAAACCTTAACCCTACCCGAACCCTAACTCTAACCCTAACCTTAACCCTAACGCTAACACTAACGCTTACCCTTACCCTAACCCTAACCCTAAACCTAACCCTAACCCTAAACCTAACCCTAACCCTAATCCTTACCCTAACCCTAACCCTAACCCTAACCCTAACCTTACGCTTACCAAAATCCTAACCCTAACCCTAACCCTAAACCTAACCAATACCCTTATCCTAACCCTAACCCTTACCCTTGCCCTATTCCTAACCCTAACCCTGATGCTAAGTCTAACCCTTACTCTAACCCTAACCTTTACCCAAACTCTAAACCTAACCCTAATCCTTACCCTAACTCTAAACCTAACCCTAACCCTTACCCTTTCCCTAACTCTAACCCTAACCCTAAACCTAATCCTTACCCTTACCCTAACCTAACCCTAACCCTTACCTTAAAACTAACCCTAACCCTAACCCCTAACCCTAACCCTAACCATAACCCTAAACCTTACCCTTACCCTAACACTAAACCTAACCTAAACCTAACCCTTACCCTTACCCTAACCCAAACCTAAAGTTAACCCTAAACCTAACACTAACCCTAACCCTAACCCTTACCCTAACCCTAACCCCGAACCTAACCCTAACCCTAACCCTAACATTTACCCTAACCCTAACCCTAACCTTAAACCTAAACCTAACCCTAAACCTAACCCTACCCTTACCCTAACCCTTACCCTAACCCCAACCCTTAGCCTAAACCTAACCCTAACCCTAACCCTAACACTAACACTTACCCTAACCCTAACCCTTAGCCTAACCCTAACCCTAACCCTAACCTTAACCCTAACCCTAACCCTAAGCTTTACCCTTACCGTAACCCTAACCCTAACCCTAACACTAATCTTAACCCTAAACGTAACCCTAACCCTAACCCTAACCCCTAACAATACCCTAACCCTAACCCTAACTCTAACCCTTAGTCTTACCCTAACCTTAACCCTAACCCTAACCCTTACATTAACCCTAACTCTAACCCTTAGCCTTACCCTAACCCTCACCCTAACCCTTACCTAACCCTAACTCTAACCCTTCAACTAACCTTAACACTAACCTTAACCCCTAACCCTAACCCTAACCATAACGCTCACCCCAACCCTAAGCCTAACCCTAACCCTTTCCCTAACTCTAACCCTAACTCTAACACTTAGCCTTACCCTAACCCTAACCCTAACCCTTCCCCTAACCCCAACCCTACCCTTCCCCTAACCCTAAACCTAACCCTAACACTTAACCCTAACCCTAACCCTAACGCTCACCCTAACCCTAACCCTAACCCTAACCCTTACCCTAACCATAACCCTAACCATTACACTTAGCCTAATCCTAACCCTAACCCTAACCCTATCCCTTAGCGTAACCCTAACCGTAACTCTAACAGTTAGCCTTACCCTAACCCTAACCCTAACTCTTCCCTTAACCCCAACCCTAACCCTTACCCTAACCCTAAACCTAACCCTAACACCTAACCCTAACCCTAAACTTAACGCTAACCTTTACCCTTACCCTAACACTAACCCTAACCCTAACCCTAACGCTCACCCTAACCCTAACCCTAACCCTTACCCTAACCCTAACCCTAACCCTAACCATTATCCTTATCCTAACCCTAACCCTAACCCTAACCCCAACTCTAAATCTAACACTAAACCTTACCCTTACCCTAACCCAAACCCTTAACCTAACCCTAACAATAACCCCAACCCTTACCTTAACCTTAATTCTTACCCTAACCCTAACCCTAAACCTAACCCTTAACCTTACCCTTACCCTAAACCTAACCCTAACCCTAACACTAACCCTAACCCTAAACCTTACTCTTACCCTAAACCTAACCCTAACCCTTATCTTAACCCTAACCCAAACCCTAACCCCTAACCCTAACCCTAACCCTGAACCTTACCCTTACCCTAAACCTAAACCTAACCCTAACCCTAACCCTAACCCCTAAACCTAAGCCTAACCCTAACCCTTAACCTTACCCTAACCCTAACCCTAAACTTAACCCTAAACCTAACACTAACCCTGACCCTAAACCTTACCCTAACCGTAACCCTGAACCTAACCCTAACCCTAAACCTTACTCTTACCCTAAACCTAACCCTAAACCTAACCCAAATCTAACCCTAACCCTAACACTTACCCTAACCCGAACCCTAACCCTAACGTAAACCTAACCCTAACCCTAACACTTACCCTTACCCTAACATTAACCCTAACCATAACCTTTACGCTAACCCTAACCCTTACCCTTACCCTAAATCTAACCTTATACCTAACATTCACCCTGACCTTAACCCTAACCCTAACCCTAGCCATAACCCTAACTCTTACACTTACCTTAAAACCAACCCTAACCATAACATTTACGCTAACCCTAACCCGTACCCTTACCCTAACTCTAACCTTATACCTGACAAATTCACCCTGACCTTAACCCTAACCCTAACCCTAACCCTTACCATTACCCTAACCCTAACCCTACCTCTAACCCTAACCTTAACCCTAAACCTAACCCAAACTCTAAATCTAACCCTAAAACTTACCCTTACCCTAAGCCTAAACCTTAAGCTAACCCTAACCCTAACCCTAACCCTGACCCTTACCATTACCCTAAACCTAACCCTATCCCTAACTCTTACCCTTACCCTTACCCTAACCCTAACCCTAACCCCTAACCCTACCCCTAACGCTAACCCTAACTCTAACCCTCAGCCTTACTCTAACCCTAACCCTAAACCTAACACTTACCCTAATCCTAACCCTAATCCAAACCCTAAACCTAATCCTAACCCTAACCCTAAACCTTACCCTAACCTTACTCCTTACCCTAACCCTAACCCTAACCGTAACCCTAAACCTTACCCTTACCCTAACCCTAACCCTAATCCAAACCCTAAACCTAACCCTAACCCTAATCCTAACCCTTACCCTTACCCTAACTCTAACCTCAAACCTAACCCTAACACTAACCCTAACCCTTCCCTAACCCTAACCTTAACCCTAACCCTAACCCTAATGCTAACCCTTACTCTTACCCTAACCTTAACCCCAAACCTAACCCTAACCCTAAAAATAAAACCTTACCCTTACCCTAAACCTAACCCTAACCCTTACCCTAACCCTAACACTAGCCCTAACACCTAACTTTAACCCTAACCCTAAGCCTTACCCTTACCCTAACCCTAAAACTAACCCTAACCCTAACCCTAACCGCTGATTCTAATCCTAACCCTAACATTTACCCTTACCCTAACCCTAACCCTAAACCTAACACTAACACTAACCCTTACCCTTACCCTAACCCTAACCCTAACCCTAACCCTAACCCTAACCCTTACACTAACCCTTACCATACCCCTAAACCTAACCCTAACCCTTAACCTTACCCTAATCCTAACCCTAACCCTTACCCTTACCGTAACCCTAACGCTAAACTTAATGCTATCCCTAACCCTAACGCTAACTCTAAACCTTACCCTAATCCTAAACCTAAATCTAATCCTTACCCTAATGCTAACCCTAACCCTAACCTTAACCCTAACCCTTACCTTTACCCTTTCCCTAAAACTAACCCTAACCCTAACCCTAACCTTAAAGCTAACCCTAACCCTAACCCTAACCCTTACCCTAACTCTAACCCTTACCCTAACCCTAACCCTAACCCTTACCCTAAACCTACTTCTAAACCTAACCCTAACATTAACCCCAACCCTTACCCTAACCCTAACCGTAACCCTTAGTCTAAACCTAATCCTAACCCTAACCTTAACCATAACCCTAACCCTAACCTTTACCCTTACCCTAAGCCTAACCCTAACCTTAACCCTTACTCTTAACCCAACCCTACCCCAAACCTAAACCTAACCCTAACCCTAAAACTTACCCTTACCCTAAACCTAACCCTGAACCTTACCCTAACCCTAACCCTAACCTTAACCCCTAACCCTAACCCTAACTCTAAACCTTGCCCTTATCCTAACCTTAACCTAACCCTAACCCTAACCCCTAAACCTCACCCTAATCCTAACCCTTACCCTTACTCTAACCCTAACCCTAACCTTAACCCTAAACCAAACACTAACCCTAACCCTAACCCTAACCCTAAAGGTAAACCTAACCCTAACCCTAACCCTTACCCTAACCCTACCCCTAACCCTAACCCTAATTCTAACCCTTACCCTTACCCTAACCCTAACACTAACCCTTACCCTTACCCTAACCCTAAACTTAATGCTAACCGTAAACCTAACCCTAACCCTTACCCTAACCCTAAACATAATCCTTATTCTAACCCTAACCCTAACCCTAACCCTTACCCTTTCCCTAACCCTAACCCTAATCCTAAACCTTACCCGTACCCTTACCCTAACCCTACCCCTAACACTAACCTTAACCCTAAGCCTAACCCTAACCCTACACCTTACCCTTACCCTAACCCTAACCTAAACCTAAACCTAACCCTAACCCTAACCCAAAACCTTACCCTAAACCTAAACCACAACCTACCCTAACCCTAACCCTAACTTTAACCCTAACCCTAACCATAACCATAACCATAACCCTTACCCTTACCCTAACCCTAACCCTAAACCTAACACTAACCCTAAATCTAATCCTAACTGTTACCCTTACGCTAACCCTAACCCTAAACCTAACCCTAACCTTTACCCTAACACTAACCCTAACCCTAACCATTACCCTTACCCTAACCCTAGCCTTAAACCTAACCCTAAACCTAACCTTACCCTAACCCTAACCCTAAACCTAACCCTTAAACTTACCCTGAACGTAACCTTACACCTAACCTTAACCCTAACCCTAACCCTAACCCTTACCCTTACCCAATCCTCAACCTAACCTTTACCCCAACCGTAAACCTAACCCTAACACTAACACTAACGCTTACACTTACCCTAACCCTAATTCTAACCCTAACACTTACCCTTACACTAACCCTAACCCTAACCCTAACCCTTACCCTCACCCTAACCCTAATCCTAACCATACCCCTTACCCTAAACCTAACCCTAAACCTTACCCTTACCCTAACCCTAACCCTACCTCTAACCCTAACCCTAAACCTACACATAACCCTTACCCTAACCCTAACCCTAACCCAAACATTTAACCTTACCCTAACCCTAACCCTAACCCTAGCTTTTACCCTAACCCTAACCCTAACCCTAAAACTTACCCTAATCCTAACACTAACCCCTAACACTAATCCTTACCCTAACCCTAACCCTAAACCTTACCCTTACTCTAACCCTAACCCTACCTCTAACCCTAACCCTAACCCTAACCCGAACCCTTAGCCTAAACCTAACCCTAACACTTTGCCTAACCTAACCCTAACCCTAACCTTAAACCTAACCCTAACCCTAATCCTTACCCTTACCCTATCCCTAACCCTAACCCTAACCACAAACCTAACCCTAACTGTAACACTAAACCTTATCCTTACCCTAAACCTAACCCTAACCCTTACCCTAAAGCTAACCCTAGCCCTAACCCCTATTCCTAACCCTAAAACTTATCCTTACCCTAACCCTAAACCAAAGCCTAACCGTAAACCTAAACCCTAACCCTAACCCTAACCCTTACCCTTACCCTACTCCTAACCCTAAACCTTACCCTTACCGTAACCCTAACCCTAACCTTAATGCTAACCCTAAACCTAACGCTAACCCTAACCCTTACCATAACCCTAAACCTAACCCTAATACTTACCCTAACCCTAACCCTTACCCTAACCCTAACCCTAACCCTAACACTAACGCTAATCCCTAACCCTAACCCTAAAGTTAACGATCACCCTCACCCTAACCCTAACCCTAACCCTTACCGTCACCCTAACCCTCACTCTAACCCTTAGCCTTAGCCTTACCCTAACCCTAACCCCTAACCCTAACCCTAACCCTAACACTAACCCTTACCCTAACCCTAACCCTTACCCATACCTGATCCCTAACCCTAAAACTAACCCTTACCCTAACCCTAACACTTACCCTTACCCTAAACCTAACCCTAACCCTAACTTTTACCCTAACCCTAACCCTAACCCTAACCCTTCCCCTAACCCTAACCCTAACCCTAACCCTAACACTTACCCTTACCCTAACCCTAACCCTAACCCTAACTTTTACCCTACCCCTAACCCTAACTCGAAACCTAACTCTTAACCTAAACCTAACCCTAACCCTAAACCTATCCCCTAACCCTAACCCTTACCCTACCCCTAAACCTAAACCTAAACCAAACCCTTACCCTAACCCTAACCCTTACCCTAACCCTAACCCTAACCGTAACCCTTAGTCTAACCCTAATCCTAACCCTAACCTTAACCGTAACCCTAACCCTAACCCTTACCCTTACCCTAACCCTAACCCTAACCTTAACACTTACTCTTAACCTAACCCTATCCCAAACCTAAACCTAACCCTAACCCTAAAACTTACCCTTACCCTAAACCTAACCCTGAACCTTACCATAACCCTAACCCTAATCTTAACCCCTAACCCTAACCCTAACTTTACCCTTATCCTAACCCTAAACCTAACCCTAACCCTAACCCTTACCCCTAAACCTCACCCTAATCCTAACCCTTACCCTTACCTTAACCCTAATCCTAACCTTAACCCTAAACCGAACACTAACCCTAACCCTAACACTTACCCTAACCCTAACCCTAACCCTAAAAGTAAACCTAACACTAAACCTTACCCTTACCATAACCCTAAACCTAAACCTACCCCTAAACCTAACCCAAACCCTAACCTTTAGCCTAACCCTAACCCTAACCCTAATCCTAACCCTTACCCTTACCCTAACCCTAACACTAACCCTAACGCTTACCCTTACCCTAACCCTAAACTTAATGCTAACCCTAAACCTAACCCTAACCCTTACCCTAACCCTAAACCTAATCCTTATTCTAACCCTAACCATAACCCTAACCCTAGCTTTTACCCTAACCCTAACCCTAACCTTTACGCTACCCTAACCCTTAACCTAACACTAATCCATAACCTAAAAATAAACGTAACCCTAACCCTAAACTTAAACCTAACCCTTACCGTTACCCTAACCCGAACCCTAACCCTAAACCTAACCCTAACCCTAACCATAACCCTAACCCTTACCCTTACCCTAAACCTAACCCCAAACCTAACCCTAACCCTAACCCAAACCTAAACCTTACCCTAACCCTAAACCTTACCCTAACCCTTACTCTTACCCTAACAATAACCCTAACCATAACACTTTCCCTTACCTAACAATAACCCTAACCCAAACGCTAACACTTACCCTAACCCTTACCCTAACCCTAATCGTAACCCTTACCCTAACCCTTACCCTTACCCTAACCCTAACCCTATCTCTAACCCTAAACCTAACCCTAACACTAACCATTACCCTAACCCTAAACCTAACCCTTAGCCTAACCCTAACTCTAAATCTAACCTTAAGCCTAACCCCTAACCCTAACCGTAACCCTTACCCTTACCCTAACACTTACCCTTACCCTAACCCTAACCCTAATCCTAACCCTAATCCTAACCATAAACCTAACCCTAACCCTAACACTAACCCTAACCCTAAACTTTACTTTTACCCTAAAACTAACCCTATCCCTTACCCTTACCTTAACCCTAACCCTAACCCTAATCCTAACCCTAACCCTTACCCTTACCCTAACCCTAAGCTTAACCATAACCCTAACACTAACTGTAACCTTAACCCTAAACCTAATCCTAACCCTTACCCTTACCCTAACCCTAACCTTAAACCTAACCCTGACCCTAACCCTAACCCTTACCATTACGTTAATGCTAACCCTAACCCTAACCCTTACCCTTACCCTAACCCTAACCCTAACCCTAATGGAAACCCTAACCCTAAACCTAACCATTACCCTAACCTTAACCCTAACCCTAACCCTACACCTTACCCTTACCTTAACCCTAAACCTAACCCTAACCCTAACCCTAAACCTTACCCAATCCCTAAACCACACCCTAACCCTAACCCTAAACCTAACTTTAACCCTAACCCTACCCATAACCATAACCGTTACCCTTACCGTAACCTTAACCCTAAAACTAACCCTAACCCTAACCCTAAGCCTAATCCTAACCCTTACACTTACGCTAACCCTAACCCTAACCCTAACCCTAACCTTTACCCTAACACTAACCCTAACGCTAACCATTACCCTTACCCTAACCCTAACCCTAAAGCTAACCCTTAAACTTACCCTGATCGTAAACTTACACCTAACCTTAACCCTAACCCTAACCCTAACCCTTACCCTTACCCAACCCTCACCCTAACCTCAAACCCAACCATAAACCTAACCCTAACCCTAACCCTAACAGTAACGCTTACCCTTACCCTAACCCTAACCCTAACCCTAACCCTAACAATTACCCTTACCCTATTCCTAACCCTAAACCTAACCCTAGCTTTTACCCTAATCCTAACCCTAAACCTAACCCTAAACCTTACTCTTACCCTTACCCTAACCCTAACCCTAACCCTACCTCTAACCCTAACCCTAACCCTAACCATAACCCTGACCCTAACCCTAACCCTAAACATTAACCTTACCCTAATCCTAACCCTAAACCTAACCCTAACCCTTACCATTACATAACCATAACCCTAACCCTAACCCTAACCCTAACCCTTACTCTTACCCTAACCCTAACCCCAAACCTAACACTAAATCTAACCCTAAACCTTTCCCTTACCCTAAACACAACCCTAAACCAAACCATAACCCTAACCTGAATCCTAAAACTAACACTAACCCTAAACCTAACCCTAACCCTTACACTAACCCTAACCCTAACCCTAAACCTAACACTAACCCTAACCATAAACCTAACCCTAACCTTTACACTACCCTAATCCTAACCCTAACCCTAACCCTAACCCTAAACTTTACGCTAACACTAACCCTAACCCTAACCCTTAACCTAACCCTAATCCATAACCTAAAACTACACCTAACCCTAACCCTAAACTTAAACCTAACCCTTACCGTTACCCTAACCCAAACCCTAACCCTAAACCTAACCCTAACCCTAACCCTAACCATAACCATAACCCTTACCCTTACCCTAACCCTAACCCCAATCCTAACCCTAACCCTAACCCAAACCTAAACCTTACCCTAACCCTAACCCTTACCCTAACCCTTACTCTTACCCTAACCCTAACCCTAACCCTAACACTTTCCCTTACCTAACAATAACCCTAACCCAAACGCTAACACTTACCCTAACCCTTACCCTTACCCTAACCCTAACCCTATCTCTAACCCTAAACCTAACCCTAACACTAACACTTACCCTAACCTTAACCCTAACTCTTAGCCTAACCCTAACCCTGAGCCTAACCCTAACCCTAAACCTAACCCTAATCCTTACTCTAACCCTAACCCTAACCCCAAAACTTACCCTAACCCTAACCCTAACCCTTACCATAATCCTTAACCTTTCCCTAACCCTAACCCTAACCCTAATTTTAACCCTAACCCTAACCCTAACCCTAAACCATACCCTTACCCTAACCCTAACCCTGCACATAACCCTATTCCTAACCCTAATCCTAACCCTCAACCTTATCCTTACCCTAACCCTAACCCTAAATCTAACCTTAACCCTAACACCTAACCCTAACCCTAACCCTTACCCTTAGACTAACCCTAACCCTAACCCTAACCCTAACACTTACCCTTACCCTAACCCTAACCCTAACCCTTAGCCTTACCCTAACCCTAAACCTAACCCTAATCCTAATCCTAAACCTAACCCTAACCCTAACTCTAACACTAACCTTAACCCAAACCCTAAACCTAACCCTAACCCTTAGCCTTACCCTAACCCTAACCCTAACCCTAACCCTAATCCTAACCCTAAACCTAACCCTAACCCTAACCCTAACCCTAGCCCTAAACCTTACTTTTACCCTAAACCTAACCCTATCCCTTACCCTTACCTTAACCATAACCCTAACCCTAACCCTAACCCTTACCCTAACCCTAAGCTTAAGCATAACCCTAACACTAACTGTAACCTTAACCCTAAACCTAACCCTAACCCTTACCCTTACCCTAACCCTAACCTTAAACCTAACCCTGACCCTAACCCTAACCCTTAACCTTACGCTAACGCTAACCCTAACCCTAACCCTTACCCTTACCCTTACCCTAACCCTAATGGAAACCCTAACCCTAAATCTAACCATAACCCTAACCTTAATCCTAACCCTAACCCTAACCCTACACCTTACCCTTACCCTAACCCTAAACTTAAACCTAACCCTAACCCTAAACCTTACCCTAACCCTAAACCACACCCTAACCCTAACCCTAACCCAAAATTTAACCTAACCCTAACCATAACCATAACCCTTACCATTACCTTAACCCTAACCCTAAAAGTAACCCTAACCCTAAGCCTAATCCTAACCCTTACCCTTACGCTAACCCTAACCCTAACCCTAACCCTAACCTTTACCTAACACTAACCCTAACCCTAACCATTACCCTTACCCTAACCCTAACCCTAAAGCTAACCCTTAAACTTACCCTGACCTTAACCTTACACCTAACCTTAACCCTAACCCTAACCCTAACCCTTACCCTTACCCAACCCTTACCCTAACCTTAACCCCAACCGTAAACCTAACCCTAACCCTAACACTAACGCTTACCCTTACCCTAACCCTAACCCTAACCCTAACCCTTACCCTTACCCTAACGTAACCCCAAACCTAACCCTAACCCTAACCCAAACCTAAACCTTACCCTAACCCTAACCCTTACCCTAACCCTTACTCTTACCCTAACCCAAAACCTAACCCTAACCCTTACCCTAACCCTAACACTAACCCTTACCCTAACCCTTACACTAACCCTAACCCTAACCCTAAACCTAACCCTAACCCTTACCCTTACCCTAACCCTAACCCCAAACCTAACCCTAACCCTAACCCAAACCTAAACCTTACCCTAACCCTAACCCTTACCCTAACCCTTATTCTTACCCTAACCCTAACCCTAACCTTAACACTTACCCTTACCTAACAATAACCCTAACCCAAACGCTAAATCTTACCCTAACATTTACCCTAACCCTAATCGTAACCCTTACCCTAATCCTTACCCTTACCCTAACCCTAATCCTATCTCTAACCCTAAACCTAACCCTAACACTAACCCTTACCCTAACCCTAACCCTAACACTTAGCCTAACCCTAACCCTAACCCTAACCTTAACCCAAACCCTAAACCTAACCCAAAACCTAGGCCTTACCTAACCCTAACACTAACCCTAAACCTAATCCTAACCCTAAACCTAACCCTAACCCTAACCCTAACCCTAAACCTTACTTTTACCCTAACCCTAACCCTAACCCTAATGGAAAACCTAACCCTAAACCTAACCCTTAACCTAACCCTAACCCCAACCCTAATCCTTACCCTAACCATACCCTAACCCTAACCCTTACCCTTACCCTTTCCTACCCGTAAACCTAACCCTAACCCTAACACTAAACCTTACCCTTACCCTTAACCTAACCCTACCCTAAACCTAAAACTAACCCTAACCCTAACCCTAACCCTAACCCTAACCCTTACCCTTACCCTTACCCTAACCCTAACCCTAACCTTAACCCTAAACCTAACCCTAACCCTTACCCTAACCCTAACTCTAAACCTAAACATAACCCTAACCCTTACACTTACCCTAACCCTAAACCTAACCCTAATCCTAAACCTTACCCTAATCCTAACCCTAACCCTAACCCTTACCCTTACTTAAACCTACCCCTAAACTTAATGCTAACCCTAACCCTTACCCTAAACGTTACCCTAACCCTAAACCTAACCCTAATTCTTACCATAACCCTAACCCTAAAAATAACCCTAACCACAAACCTAAACCTTACCCTTACCCTTACCCTAACACTAACCCCAACTGTAACCCTAACCTTAACCCTAATCTTAACCCTAAACCTAAACCTTACCCTTACCCTAACATTAACCCTAAACCTAAACCTAACCCTAACCCTAACCCTAACCCTAACCTTAAACCTAAACCTAACCCTAACTGAAAACCTTACCCTTACCCTAAACCTAACCCTGCAAATTTCCCTAATCCTATTCCTAACCCTAACCCTCGCCCTTACCCTTACCCTAACCCTAACTCTAAATCGAACCTTAATCCTAACCCCTAAACCTAACCCTAACCCTTACCCTTAGACAAACCCTAACCCTAACACTTAACCTTACCCTAACCCTAAGCCTAACACTAACCCTAACCCTTAACCTAACCCTAACCCTAAACCAACACTTACCCTAACCCTAACCCTAACCCTAACCCTTACACTTACCCATTCCCTAACACTAACCCTAACACTAACCCTAACCCTTAACCTAACCCTAACCCTAAACCAACACTTACCCTAACCCTAACATTAACCCTAACCCTTACCCTAACGCTAACCCTAACCCGAACCCTAACACCTAACCCTAACCCTAACCCTCACCCTAATGCTAACCCTAACCCTTACCCTTACCCTAACCCTAACCCTTACCCTTACCCTAACTCAAACACTAACCTTAACCCAAACCCTAAACCTAACCCTACCCTTACCCTTATCCTAACCCTAAACCTAAACCTAATCCTAAACTCTACCCTAACCCTAACCCTAACCCTAAACCTCACTTTTACCCTAAACCTACCCTAACACTTACCCTAACCCTAACCCTACCTCTAACCCTAAACCTAACCCTAACACTAAACCTTACCCTAACGCTAACCGTAACCCTTAGCCTAACCATAACCTTAACCCTAACCTTAACCCTAACCCTAACCCTAAAGTTAATTCTAATCCTAACCCTAACCCTACTCTTATCCTTACTCTAACCCTAACCCCAAAACGTACGCTAACCGTAACCCTAACCCTTACCCTAACCCTAATCCAAACCCTAACCCTAACCCTAACCCTAACCCTAAACCTTATTTTACCCTAAACCTAACCCTATCCCTTACCCTTACCTTAACCATAACCCTAAACCTAAACCTAACCGTAACCCTAACCCTAACCCTAACCCTAACCCTAACCCTTACCCTAACCCTAACCTTAAACCTAACCCTGGCCCTAACACTAACCCTTACCCTTACGCTAACGCTAACCCTAACCCTAACCCTTACCCATACCCTAACCATAACCCTAACCTTAATGCAAACCCTAGCCCTAAACCTAATCCTTAACCTAACCCTTACCCTAATCCTTACCCTAGCCATAACCCTAACCCTAACCCTAACCCATACCCTTTCCTACCCGTAAACCTAACCATAACCCTAACCCTAAACCTTACCCTTACCCTTACCCTAACCCTACTCTAAACCTAAAACTAAACTTAACCCTAACCCTAAACCTAAACCTAACCCTTACCCTTACCCTAACCCTAACCGTAAACCTAACCCTAACCCCAAATCTAACACTAACCCTTACCCTTACCCTAAACCTACCCCTAACCCTAACCTTAACCCTAGCCCTTACCCTTACCCTAACCCTAACCTTACCCTTAAACCTAACCGTAACCTTAACCGTAACCCTGAACCTAACCCTAAACCTTACCCTTACCCTTACCCTAACCCTGTCCCTAAACCTAACCCAACCCTAACACTATCCCTAACCTTACTCTTACCATAACCCTAACCCTAAACCTAACCCTAACCTTTACCCTAACCCTAACCCTAACCCTAACCCTTACCATTACCGTAACCCTAACTTTAACCTAACACGAAACCTAAACCTAACACTTACCCTTACCCTAACCCTAACCATAAACCTAACCTTAACCCTAACCCTAACCCTAAACCTTACCCTAACCCTAACTCTAAACCTAAACCTAACCCTAACCCTTACACTTACCCTAACCCTAAACATAAACCGAACCATAAACCTATCCCTAACCCTAACCCTTACTATAACCCTAACCTTAATCCTAAACCTTACCCTTACCCTAACCCTAACCCTAACCCTTACCCTTACCTAACCCTAAACCTAAACTTAATGGTAACCCTAACCCTAACCCTTACCCTAAACCTAACCCTAACCCTAATTCTTACCATAACCCTAACACTAAAAATAACCCTAACCCCAAACCTAAACCTTACCCTTACCCTTACCCTAACCCTAACCCCAACCCTAACCCTAACTTTAACCCTAATCCTATCCCTAAACCTAAACCTTACCCTTACCCTAACACTAACCCTAAACCTAAACCTAACCCTAACCCTAACCCTAAACCTTACCCTTACCCTAAACCTAACCCTCAATCTAACCCTAACCCTAAGCCTTAAACTTACCCTAACCCTAACCCTAACCCTAAACATAACTTTAACCATAACCCTAACCTAACCATAACCCTTACCCTTACCCTAACCCTAACCCTAATCCTATACCTTACCCTTACCTAACCATAACCCTAACCCTAAACTTTACCCTAACCCTAACCCTAAAACTAACCCTTACACTTACCCTAAACCTAACCTTCAACCTAACCCTAACCCTAATTCTAACCCTTACCCTAGCCCTAACCCTATCCCTAACCTTTACCCCAACCCTAACCCTAACACTTACCCTAACCCTAACCCTACCTCTAACTCTAACCCTAACCCTAACCCTACCCTTACCCCTAAGCCTAACTCTTACCCTTACCCTACCCATAACCCTAACACTAACACTAACCTTTACCCTAACCCTAACCCTAACACTAACCCTAACCCTTACCCTAACCTTACTCTTATCCTAACCCTAACCCCAAACCTAACACTAAATCTACACCTAAACCTTTCCCTTACCCTAAACCCAACCCTAACCCTAACGCTAACCCTAACCTTAACCCTAAAACTAATACTAACCCTAACCCTAACTCCAACCCTGAACCTTACCCTTACCCTAACCCTAACCCTAACCCTAACCCTAACCTTTACGATAACCCTAACCCTAACCCTAACCCTAACCCTTACCATTACCCTAACTCTAAATTTAAACCTAACCCTAACCCTAAACCTAACCCTAACCTTAACCCTAAAACTAACACTAACCCTAAACCTAACCCTAACCATTACCCTTACACTAACCCTAACCCTAACCCTAACTCTAACCCTAACCTTTACGCTAACCCTAACCCTAACCCTAACCCTCACCCTTACCCTAACTCTAACCTTAAACCTAACCCTAACCCTAACCCTAACCCTTACCCTTGCCCTAACCTTAACACTAAACTTAACCCCAACCCTAAACACAAACCTAACCCTAACCCTAACGCTTACACTTACCCTAACCCTAACCCTAACCATAACACTTACCTTACTCTAAGCCTAACCCAATCCCTAACGCTAACCCTTACCCTAACCCTTACCCTAACCCTAACACTAACCCTTACCCTAACGGTAACCCTATCCCTAACGCTTACTCTTACCCTAACATTAACCCTACGTCTACCCCTAACCCTAACCCTAACACTAAACCTTACCCTAACCCTAACGCTAACCCTTAGCCTAACCCTAACCCTAACCCTAACCTTAACCCTAAGCCTAACCCTAAACTTAATTCTAATCCTAACCCTAAGCCTAACACTTATCCTTACTCTAACCCTAACCCCCAAACTTACCCTAAAACTAAACCTAACCCCTACCCTAATCTTTACACTTTCCCTGACCCTAACACTAACCCTAACCTTAAACCTAAACCTAACCCTAACCAAAAACCTTACCCTTACCCTAACCCTAAACCTAACCCTGCACATAACCCTAATCCTAACCCTAATCCTAACCCTCACCCTTACCCTTACCCTAACCCTAACCCTAAATCTAACCTTAACCCTAACCTCTAACCCTAACCCTAACCCTTACCCTTAGACTAACCCTAACCCTAACCTTAACCCTAACCCTTAACCTAACCCTAACCCTAAACCAACACTTACCCTTACCCTAACCCTAACCCTAACCCTAACCCCAACACTTACCCTTTCCCTAACACTAAACCTAACCCTAAACCTTACCCTAACCCTAACCCTTACCCTAACCCTAACATTACACCTAACCCATACCCTAACCCTAACCCTAACCCTAACCCGAACCCTAACACCTAACCCTAACCCTAACCCTCACCCTAACGCTAACCCTAACCCTTACCCTTACCCTAACCCTAACTCTAACCCTTACCCTTACCCTAACTCTAACACTAACCTTAACCCAAAACCTAACCCTAACCCTTACCCTTAACCTAACCCTAACCCTAACCCTAACCCTAAACCTTACCCTAACTCTAACCCTAACCCTAAACCTTACTTTTACCCTAAACCTAACCCTAACCCTTACCCTAACCCAAACCCTAAACCTAAACCTATCCCTTACCCTTACCTTAACCATAACCCTAGCCCTAAACCTAACCCTAACCCTAACCCTTACCCTTACCCTAACCCTAACCTTAACCATAACCCTAACACTAACCCTAAACTTAACCTTAACCCTAACCCTAACCCTTACCCTTACCCTAACCCTAACCTTAAACCTAACCCTAACCCTAAACCTAACCCTTACCCTTACCCTAACGCTAAACCTAACCCTAAACATTACCCTTACCCTAACCCTAACCCTAACCTTAATGCTAACCCTAAGCCTAAACCTAACCCTTACCCTAACCCTAACCCTAATCCTTACCCTAAACATAACCCTAACCCTAACCCTAACCCTTACCCTAACCCTAACCCTAACCCTTACCCTTTCCTAACACTAAACCTAATCCTAACCCTAAACCTTACCCTTACCCTTACCCTAAACCTAACCCTAACCATAACCTTAACCCTAACCCTAACCCTAACCCTAACCCTAACCTTTACCTTACCCTAACCCTAACCCTAAACCTAACACTACCCCTAAAACTAACCCTAACCCTTACCCTTAGCCAAAACCTAACCCTAACCCTAACCTTAACCCCAGCCCTTACCCTTACCCTAACCCTAATTCTAACCTTAAACCTAACCCCAAACTTAACCCTAACCCTAACCCTAACCCTAAACCTTATCCTTACCCTAACCCTAACCCTAAACCTAACCCTAAACGTAACACTAACCCTAACCTTACCCTTACCCTAACCCTAACCCTAAACATAACCCTAACCTTTACCCTAACCCTAACCCTAACCCTAACCCTAACCCTTACCCTTA